>PVIC010012080.1:0-40321 GCA_004025085.1 Thryonomys swinderianus
CTCCCTCCCTCGGTCTCTCTCGCTCTCTCTCTCCACTCCCCCCCACTCTCAAGATCTCCCTGCTCTGCTAAGTCTGCGCTGCTGCAGGAGGGCTGGGGGAAGGGCAGGGGTGCGGAGATGGGGTGCTCGGTGTCTTCTTTCCCTGCCTCCCCCAAGTGCGGACGCCTGAGCTCGGCCCGCCCCCACCCCTGCGCTCCCAATTGGCTCCGGGAGGAGGCGGCTGGCTCGGCCGCCGCTGCAGCATCTCCCCGGGAGCCGCGACCCTGCGCCCGCCGCCGCCGCTGCCGCCGCGGCCAGCAGCCCAGCCCGAAGGGCGCCGGGCTCCCCGGTGAGTCCCCCAGCGCGCGGCGGCCGCCACCCGCCCTCCGGGACGGCCCCTGCAAACTTGCCCGGTGCTGCGGTGGGGGTGTGCCCGCCGGCGAGGTGGGTGCTGTGTTGCCGGTGCCGCGTGGCCCGGGCGGAGGTGCCTGGAGTTTTCTCTCGGCGCGTGGTATCGGGCACATCTGGGAAACTGCAGAGCCAGCAGCCGGCAGGGCCAGGAGGGCGCGTCCTCCGGGCTGCAGGAACTTTGACTCGCGGGCTTTCCGCAAGAAGCCCACCGCCCCTGGAGCTGAGCGGGGATGGGTGGAGGGGTCGCAGTGGGGGCAGGGAGCTCAAGAGCCTGCCGAACTGCTGTGAAGCCCCGGCAGCCGGGATTTGGCTAAACTTACCTTGGAACTTGCAGCATGATCAGGGAGGGCCGGTGGGGGCAGGGGATCCCTGAGCAGGCCGGCAGCGGCTCCGGATTGGGGCTTGGGATTTCCGGGGCGCTCCCAGCCCCGCGGATCGTCCGAGTGTTCCCGGGCTGTGCACCCGGGGTGGAGATGGGGGCTTGAGGGAGAGCAGCAAGGTCTGGGCTTGCGAGCGTCCCTGCAAGGAAGCATGACTTCCGCATGGCTGCGCCGTGGTGTGGAGGGGGCGGGGCGGGCGGCTTCTCGGCACAGCCCGCCCTGCCTGAGGGCTGCTCAGAGAGGCTGATGCTGCTTTTCCGACCAGGTAGAAAACTTTGGGGAAGTGACTGTGAGCCCTGTGTAAGTGGGCAGCAGCTTCTGTGGGCTCTGGCTGGCTTCCTGCTCTGTGGACCCCCTTTCTCCTTGACCCCCAGATGCCACCCTAGGAGCGCCTGGGGGTGGGCGCAGGCTGGGTCTTGAGCCTGGAGGGAGGGCAGGAGGGTGGGGCTGCCTGCTTCTGAAGTGGTAGACCCACTCCCAAGGGGGCTCTTGGGGAGGCCAGGGGCTCCCCAAGAAGACAGGAACTGGGGCTGCTGTCTCTGGTGCCTCTTCTATCCTTGGCAAGGTGGAAATGAGAAATACCGGCAGCAACGTGGGAAAGGGGCCCCAGATTTCACCAGGAAGCTCTTTCCTAATGGGGTGTCTCTCAGCACCGGCCCGTGTGGACTCTAGCTGAGTCCTCCATGCCTGCAGTGCCACAGCGGGACCCAAGAGGTGCGCTCAGGTGCCTCTGTACACCGAGGCTCTGCGGACATGACCTGCCTGGGGTGGGAGGACCCGGACACCCTCCGGGCTGCTGTCTCGCAGGGATGGGTCAGCCAGGTCACGCTGGACGTCATCTTGCTGACGAGGGAGAACTGGACGTCCTTTCGGGCCCTGGAACTACCCTCCAGCCCCACACCAGGGTGGGGGCCCAGCTGGACCCTCCCGCTGAGCAGACCCTCTGTGCTTGTGCCGTCTGCCTGCCCTGTGGCCAGGTCCGACTCCTGCATAGGCGGCGGAGGGGCGCCCTGCTCCCAGCTTGGGCTGTGGGGAGGCTCCAAGCCCGTGGGTTTCTCCTTCTTTTCCTCCCGGACTGAGGGTGCCCTCCTCTACCTGAAGGTCCCATTGGCCTCTGTCTTCAAATTTTTCAGATTCTCAGCTCCCCACTGCTGTGGAAGTTTACAGGGAGAGAGGGAGACTCACCATTTCACCCCCAGAGAGATTTCAAAATGCAATAGCAGAAATACTGATACGATTATGGATTCTGAAATGCTTAGCTTGTACTTGCTAAGTTTACTTAACTCCTCTCTAATGGGGACACTGGAAGCTGGGGTGCCCTGGAGGACTTCAGAAGTGGAAGGCAGCCTGTGCATGTGGCCATGACTGGTACTGTACCCCATGTAGACTGGCACTGGGGGGCGAGGCGAGGGACGGGCCCCTCAGGGATGCAGTGGCTGTGTGTGGACCCCTGGGTGCCAGTGTGGTTGCCTGTTCGCCACTGTTTCAGGGGGTCCTGCTGTGCAGCAGGGGACGAGTGGGCGGCTGGCCCCAGGGGAGCTGAGGCAGGGATGGGGGGTGCCGAGGAGAGAGAGAGAGGAGGGAGCCAGAGGAGGCGGAGGCCGGAACGGAGCTGCTCTCCTACTGGCTGGGCGTCTGCTCTGAGGCCTGGAGTGGCCGCCTCTCAGGAGCCCACTTCCGGGGATGTGGAGTCTACAGGTGACTGTCTTGCTCACTGACCTCTTCAAAGAAAGAGACACCGAGCCCTCCTCCTGGGGATGTTCATCCAGGAAGGCAGAATTCACCAGGGACCTACTCGGGAAGCTTCGGGCTGCCCAGGTAAGGCTCCCTGGCGCTCTTCTGGGTCTCGTGGGCACCTCTGCCCCGGGAGCTCCTCATCTGTCCACAGGGAAAGCAAAGCTGTCCAGCTCCTGAGGAGGCAAGTCCTTGAGGGCCCGTGAGCGGCCGCAGCCGCCCCTGAGGCTCTGCCCTGTCTCCAGTCCCTCTGCCCTTGGCGGGGACGTGGGAGCCTGAAGGAGAGAGAAGGTGCTGGCGGGGACTGGGGCGGCCTCTGAGGTCGGGCAGGGGCAACACTCCCGTCACAGGGCGAAGGCAGGAAGTCTTGTCTTGTCCGCCGATGGCCAAGTACAACAGTGTTCCGGAAGGTGATTGGATTCCTGCGGGTTTCTGCTGGGTGCCGTCCGCTCTGTCCCTCTTGACTCTGGGCGGGGTGTGTGTGAGTCTGTGCACGTGGGCACGGATGTGAGGGAGGCCGACGGGCACAGGGCTGGGCAGGATGGCCGGATGTGAGTCGGTGGTGGAAGGAGGGACGTCCCGATCCGCCAGGGGACTCTGGGTGTGGTGTGGGGTGCGAGCGGTGGCCTCGGGGCGCCTTCTCTCTCCCAAGTGGGGTCAGCTTGTGCCGCTCGTCCCCGGCCGCACACCTGAGCAGCTGCACAACCTGCTTGGGAAACATACTTCTTTATATGCCCATATGGACCTGCTAAGCTATGGAATGTAAAGAAGTATGTATTTCAGGCCAGGGACTCTCTCGCCACGCTGAGGGGGCAGCCTATGCCCGCGGCCGGCTGCCCAGGGTCAGGGCCCAATGGACAGGCTGTGGCCCAGGCGAGGCTGCCTGGCGGTGGGACGTCCGTGTCCCTGCTGGCATTGTTCTGTCGCTTTGCCTGTGTCAGCAGGTGGAAGCGCTCATCAGACATTAAATATTCAGCGTGCTGACTGCGGCAGAGGGGAGATGGCCTCGGGCAGGCGTGGGGTCCGGTGTACGGCTGGTGGGGGCCAGGGGACATGGGCCTTGGCTCGGAGACATGGGGTGGTGCGGCATGGGGGCTCTGCTTACTGCCATCCTGAATGAGACCATGTGCCAGCAGACAGGGTCATCATGTGTGCTCAGGGCAGGAGGCTGTCAGGGGCACAGGAAGAACAGGGACTCCCCCAAGGGCCGCGAGGGCGAGGGGGTGCGAGGGAGGGAAGAGTCCTGTCCACGTGGGCGAAAGGCTGGAGGGAGCAGTGGCTCCTGGCTGCCACCTGGGCTGCCCTGGCCACGCGGCCGGCAGAGGCGCAAGGGGCAGGGAGCTCCGCAGAGACGGGCCGACCCGCAAGCGTCCCAAGGCCCCTTCTGCCCACGAAACCTTGGCCACCTGTGATGATTGAGACAAAGGGCAGAATGTGGCTGGAGTTTCTGTCCCTGAGCCCAGCAGGACACTTGGAGGCCGGGGTGAGGTGGCTTTGCCAGATCTCCTGGCTCGTCCCGCCCCCTGCAGCCAGCTTCACTTTGCTTTCACTCTGCCTCAAGTTGGACTGGAGGCGCTTCTTGTTGTGAAGGCCGGTGAGGTTTCCGCAGAAAGCTGTCCTGGGGCACAGGACTCCTGCTGCAGCCCACTGAGGGCGAGTCCTGCCTGCTTGGCCGCCGGCCCTTCTTCCGCAGGAGAGAGGGCTGGGCTGGCCCTCTCGGGTCCCCGGAGACGAGGACAGGTTTGACTCCAGTCCGGGGAGCCAGCCGCTGGGCTGGTCCTTCTGTGGGCCACACAAAGGGCAGAAGGCTCTGGGGGAGTCCGGACGGCCATGGGAGGGTGTCTGGCTTGTCTGCGGGCCTCAGAGTGCAGGCTGCTGCAGCCCGGCTGGGGCCAGCGTCCCGCACACAGCGTCCTCCACAGGCCTGGGCTCTCCTCCCGTGTCAGCCGCTCTCTGGGTCCAGCATGGCTGTGACTGCATGTGGCAGGTGCTGCTGCAGCCCGGCCTGACCTTGGCAGTGATGTGATGGGGAGGGGCAGGCGGGGTCCCTGTCAGCTGCTGCAAGTGCTGGGTGTGGGGTGGCCAACCCCAGGACCGCTGGACCAAGGGCAGGGCAGATCTGAGCTCACGGGAGGCTCAGAGACTGGGGTTCTGCTGTCGAGTCTCCCTTTCCAGCCCCCAGGTCTTTGGAGGCTGCATTTGCTCATGACCTCTGCTCCATGGTGCTTGTGGCAGGGCATGGCAGTGAGAAGGTGGCACTGTCCTTGGGCGCTGCCTCGCTTTTGGCCGTGGCCCCAAAGGAGTCAGTGCCCAGCACCCCCGGAAGGTCATCTCTGCCCTCCACGCTTCCAGCTCCGGCCACAGGGAGGGAAGTAGCCCGGCGTACAGCCACTGAGGCCATGGGCAGCCACAGACACACCATTCACTTCCGCGAGATGCGCTTGTCGTACATTAAAGCTTTATTGCAGGATGTGGTGTTTAAATAAAAGCATTAGTGTTTTGGAATTAGGTTTGACTGAGCAGTAAAACTAGAGGGTTTGCAGGGAGTGAGCTGTGGCTTACTGGTTAGCAATCACCGCTGGTCCCAATCTGCTGAATTCAAAATGAGCATCTCCTGATTCCTCCCTGGATGCCCAGCCCCTCTGCCTGCGCGTGTCACCATGGGCTGCTTCCCTGGTGACACTCAGGACCCGAGGTCTGGAGTGCCCTGGGCGGAGGCTCCGTGCAGTGTGGTGCAGGATGCCAGGACTTGATTCCATAGGCCTTTGCGTGGGAAGAAGGGCCACAGACTAGTGGGCTGTGCCTCCCTGCGGGACTTCCCAGGAGGATGCCACCCAGACATGAAACACACAGGCCTGGGGACTCTGGAGGAGGAAGGGGCCTGCTTGGGGCTGCTGAGGGGGCGCCATGCCTCTTTGGGACACTCCCGCAGGCTCTGGGACCCAGGTGGGTGTGCAGCTGGGACAAGACGCCTCACAACCTGTTCTTGTGCCCTCGGGAGCCCTCGGGCCTGACATCGGTACTCTGGCGTTGGGTCTGGGCCTCGCTGCGGGGACAGCAGCACCGAGAGTTGAGGACTGTCCACTCAGTGGGCCGAGCTCGTGGACGCTCTGCTCTGTGCCCCTCAGATGTAGCTGTGGTCCCCCTGGAACCTCCACGCGAGAGCAGGACCAGCTCTGACAGGAGTGGGCCGAGCGGGAGGCCGCGCAGTCCCGGGAGGGGTGGGGTTGCCTTGTGTGTGTGTGCGCATGCACACCCGTCTGACAAACTGCTGCTTGTTTTTGTGGCCAGGGGGCTGATAAACCGCGGTGTCCTTGTGGAGAGGGCGCCGCTGGCGGGTCCGGTTCAGGCACGGTGTGTGGACCGAGCGCAGCACTGCCCTGCATGGCATGAGTGTTCAGAGCGCTGCGGGGCTGGCAAAAGCACTCATGGTGGGCGCTCCCGGCAGCTCACCCAGGACTGCCGGCCTCACGGGAGAGACACTGTGCTGAAGATAAGCAGCTATCCAGTGTGATGCGCCTGGCCGTGAGGTGGGTGTGCTACGGCTGCAGCCCAGTCAGTCAGGCAGAGTAAACAGAGCTTGATTGCACCCCCCGTGCCCTAAAATAAAAACGAGAGAAGCTGAGTAATCTCTAGGGCGAGGGCGTGGTGGGGAAGGTACTGGCAGGAGGGGCCTGCTGGCCGGGGACAGGAGGGCGGGCAGGGTGGTGCAGTTGTATTCATTGCTGCCACCCTAGCGGAAAGGGGCAGCCAGCAACCCGAGAGGCCATGCTCACTCGGCCCTGCCGTGCATGTCCGTCTGCTAAAGGCCTCCGCACTGCAGCCAGGCTCCCGCCATTGCGGTCCAGAGGGCAGGACACCACCCCTTGGGTGCCCAGGCCTGGAGCAGAGCGTCCCGAAGGGTGGCTGGGAGACCACAACATGTGGCTTTCCGGGGGCCCCCCGTTCCACTGCCCTCAGCCCACCAGCTGCCTCTGCCCTGGGTCCTGAGTGCATCCCACCAGGGAGAGGCGGGCACGCCACCGGAAGGGTCAGGGGCCGGCTGGTGGCCCCTGTGTCCTGGGAGCACTGCTGCTGGTGCTCCCAGTCCCGGGCTGGGCGGCCCTGGGGAGCCAGTGCTGCGGAGCCGGCGGGGAGGGGCGGTAGCTGCAGCAGCAGCAGGGATGGTGCGGGCTGCTGCGAGCTGCTGCCAGGACGCTGCAGTGCAGCCGCAGGCGCATGCAAGCCGCGCATCTCAAGGGCAGGGATGAGAGGCCGCGGCCAGCAGCCCGCAGCCGGCTCCTCAGACGGGGACCGTGCCTCCGCTGAGGCTGTGAAACCGGCCGACACCCCTAGGGTTTCTGAGGCACTTTCCTCAGGCAGGTCCTCCTCTTTCCGGTGGACTGCCTTGACTGGCACAGCGGAGGCAACGGTGAGGGACAGAGGCCCGCTGGGCAGAGAGTGGGGTCAGCCCCTGCTGTGGGAGCATTAGCAGGACACTCGCTGGCTTCTCCCTGCAAGGTAGTTGAGAGTCTGGGGTCCTTTTGCTGGAGACCAAGCCCTGGCTTGGTATTAGTGTGTACACGTATGTGTGTGTGGACACATGTGTGGACAGATTCTGGGAGGAGCAGGGCAATAGCTCAGAGGATTTTTAGTAGCGGGCGGGGCAACACAGCCATCCGGAGCCTGTCAGGAGGGGCCCTGTGGGGACTTAGCGAGCTGAAGGACACCCAGGATAGAGGTGCCGCCTGGGCCCTCGTCCCCCTGGCAGGCCTGTGTGCCCTTGGTCATGCCCAGATATGGCCACAGGGCCGTGTGCGTGGCCCCAGCTGCCCGCTCGCCATGTCTAGTATAAATAGCCCGCACTCTCAGCTGTCCCGCTGGAGGCCAAACGCCGATGACTTGGGGCCAGAGGCCTGGCCGCCCTGGACCGCACCCTCCGAGCCCCTCCATGCCCTTGGCTGGCAGCTGCACGGCTCTGCCTGGGTGAGGCTCTGAGCTGTTGTCTGAGCTTCCTCCTCACCTGCCTCTTTCTGGGGGTCAAGTCCAGGCGGGACTTGGCAGCTCGCTAGGGCCCTTCCCAAGGGCAGAGCAGAATGTTTGCCCACTGAAGGGCACAGAGAGGCAGACAGCTCAGCCTGGGAGGTGCGGCAGCCTCATCCTGGTCCCGCAGGAGGCGGAGACCACTGAGGGAACCCTCACCCACCCCGGCCCTCCTTCCTGCGCCAGGTGCACCGAAGTGCTCCGCTGTGCCCCCCCGGGAGCCCTCCTGCCCTCAGCTCAGGAGGGGCCCCTGGCAGTGGGTGTTCAGGGCCCCCAGGAGCACATGGACAGACATCCTCACGTCAGGGTGTAAAGGGCCCTCCGTCCTGTGCCGCTCAAGCGCACTGCCACTCTCAGGCCCCATGGTGGGTGCTGAGAATTCCTTGGAAGAACTTGGGGGCCGCTGTGCACACGCGGACTGTCCCAAGGCCCGCAGCGGCCGCATGGGGCTTCTGTTTTTTCATCTGACGCTGTCCCTGAGCTCTGAGCTCTGGCAGCTGCCTGGGCTGCCTCTGCGGGTGCGTGGAGTGCACGGTGCCCACGGGACCAGATGTCTCTGGTGCCTGCCTCCTTGTGCCATCTGTGGGATGGGCTCCAACAAGAGCCCTCGCTGTTGAGTGGCTTCTTATCTGGGGACAAGTTGGCCACTGTGGCCCTGGCACTGCCCTCCTGCTCTAGACCCCAGGACTCTGACCATTCTCAGCCGTCTTGCTCTCTTCCTGCGAATGAAGCCAGCATCTGTGCCACCCTGTTTCTGGGATAATAAGACACAGAGATCTGTCTTGCTGTTTTTTGCGAAGAACAGCAAAGCAGTCGCGTGTCCCTCCCACCTCTGCCTCCCCTGGCCCCGCCCCCGGCATTGTAGGTCTACTTGAGACAAAATTTATCTCCAGGAAAGGGGCCTATCAATTCACCATGCTCTTTTGTTGACAAGTTTATTAAAAACCTGGGCAACTCTGTATTAAACTTTTATCAGTGTTGAGAAATACATTTTTGTGAACAGACAGAAAAGTTATGGATTCAGACTGGACCGGTCTTGGTGGCATTTGGCTGACTCAGCATTGCTGGTCCTAAGGAACCCGGCTGCTTGTGGTGGGAATGAGGTTTTTCTCTTGCCTTTTAATCATGGGTCCCCCTGGAGACTGCCCTGTGGGATCTGGGGCCCCCAAGTGGAACCCCAGAATGTTCCTGCAGGGCAGCCCCATCCTAGGTTGCTAACCCCACTGAGCTAGCCATAATTCTTTGCTATTTTAATAATTAACTAAAATCTAGAATTAAAAATTAATTTCATGGTGAATCCGAGTGCTAACAGGTAACGTTGCTATGTGGAGAACTATTAGGTTATTGATGCTTACATTGTAAGAACTTTGTAATATATATATATCTACAAAAAGCTCTCAGATGGCTTTGGTGATGTCCTCCCAGGTACCTGCCCGGCAGGTGGCAGAGTGCAGGGTGCATAGCCGGCTCTCTGCCCGGGGCCTGGGTCACTGCGATGATCATGGCATGGGGTGCAGCTGGCTCTGACCTGGAGCCTCTGAGGGCAGCAGCACTGGCTGCAGGTGTGACCAGGTATTGCTTGTCCTTCGGCAGAAGGTGTTGGTGTCACCGCTCCACGAAGGATGCTGGTCACCTGGTGTCAAGTGTGTCGCAGCCAGTGACTCTTCCCCTGGGAAGTCCGTGGTTTCTGTCCACCCTGGTCACCGTTTCCGTGTCCTGGGCAGTGGCTGTGGAGCAGTCTTAGGCCGGGGACAGGTGGCCAGGAGCCCCTGCCAGGCTGTGATGGGCCAGGGGGCAGGAGCTGCAGGCTCGCAGGGCTGGTGCTCACGTCTATGGCCCTCAAACCTGTGTGCTGCTGGCCTCCCCCCTTCCCGAGGAGGAAGCTGAGAATTTCCAGCTTGGAGTGTGATGTCCGGAGCTCGGGCACCTGGGTGACCACCCCGGGTCATCTGAGTGGGCATCTCGGGACCCTTAACCAAGGCAGGAGTGCTCAGGGTGAGGTGGCAGCCACTGCTGGGCCCGGGGCCTTCCTGCCCTGCAGCGCTCGCCCCACTGGGGCTGGGGGTGAGGCCGCCCCTCAGTGAGTGGGTCCCGTGAGTGCTCCCGCTGCAGTCTTTGTCTGTGTCACTCTTTGCTCTCATTATAACTAATTGGACACATATTGCATGTTCACAGCATCTAATTTTCCATTGATTTTAACAGGGCTGCGGTGTTTTCAGCAGTGATTATCTGTGTCTAGTATCAGTTGCTGCTTGAAAACGCTGAGTGTACTTCCCCATGTGGGATGACTCCATCAGCAGATGTTTTAAACCCATTTAACCGTTTGGTTCATAAAATGCACAAACAGTAGTAACTGCTGCCTTGCTCTCTCTGGCGCCCCAGTAAAGAGATTTTCCAGGGCAGCCCTGCCCCAGGACCCAGCCATGGCCCTGTCCCAGCAGCACTTGGGCCATCTTTCCACCAGGCCTGGCACCAAGACCCAGCCTCGAGCAGCACCTGGAGCTGTGTGTGCCCTTGCTCAACAAGCTTATTTCCAGCCAGTGCAGGGGCGCGGTGGGGGCCGCTCTGCAACATGGAAGTCTTTGCAGTCCTGTGGCTCAGAGGACCAGAGCAGGGAGGCCATGCAGGTGGCCCACAGAGCCAGGGCTGTGTGGGGCTTAGCAGGCTGAGAGCACGTGCCCGGGGAGAGAAGAGGATGCAGAGGCTGCTGCAGCTTCCTGGGCCTGAGGGAGAACGTGCCCTGGAAGCCCCTGCCCTTGAGCTCTAAGCCTTGAGGTGGCTTATCAGATGTTAGTGTCTTGGGCTTTTCAGAGAGAAAAGCAAAAGCTACTTAGGAGGAAGTTTCGGAGTTTTTCAGGAGGTCCTGGGCGGTCCTGACGGTGAGTGATACCCAAGCATGCCAGATCTCTGCCCGCCCCGGAGAAAGGCCCGTGCCTGCCAGCCACCCAGCGAAGTCTGAAAAGTGCCCAGGGGCTGCAGAGGTCTGTGCCGATGTGGCCAGGCTGTGGACACAGCTCCTGAGCCCCCCCGGAATGTGGGGTGCAGCTGATTCCTTCCAACCTCAAGCCAGTGTGTTGACAACTTGTTTGGCAGAGAATGACCTGGAAAGGTCCCTGAGTGCCACATGGGGTGACAGGAGCAGAGCCTGGCCTGAGGGGTGGGTGATGGGGCCTGGGCAGGTGCTACCCCAGCCTGTGTCTTCTAACCAGCTGAACTGAGCTGGCCACTCAGAGCTTGGGAGGACAATAGGACACGGTGGCTATGGCGCTCAGGGCCGCCCCAGCCCCCAGGGGCTCCGTGCCGCTCACCGTTCACCATGGCAGTGACAGCAACGTGGTGTGGCTGACTCGTCACCTGGGGCACATGTGGCCACACTGTGTGGGCTGTGCAGCAGCCCAGTGGCCTTGGGGCCTTGTGAATGAAGGGACTCACGTCGCTACTGTATTTATTGGCAAAGGCTGGACCCCTGTCCTACGAGGACAGAGGATGACCCAGGACCCACCCCTGGTGTCTGGTTCCCAGCACCTCTCTGCTTTTCGGATGTCATCAAGTGGGTAACAGGGTGTCCTTGGGGGGGGGGGGACAGCCACAGGCAGGAGTGGAAAAGATCTGCTCATGCGGGGGGAATTCCTCCAAGTCTGGCTGCATTTGGACGGAAGTCAGCCTTCACGGGAGCGGAAGGAGGGAGAGCCAGTGCCGGGGGGCGGGCACGTGTGTTGCAGGAGGGCTGCGAAAGTGTCCTGGGGTACCTGAGGTGAGGGGGTACAGGGTGCTCTGCTTGGATCCACGGCAGCCCCAGGCCCAGGGCAGGCTCAGTGGGGCTGAGTCTGTGCTGGTCCGATCTGCTGCTGCACTGGGAGTGTGTCTGAGGCTGTCTTTGTACAGGACAGGTGGGGCGGGGTCTCTATCGTGTGCTGAGATCGAGGAGAGAAGAGGAGTGTGCGGGGCCGAGCATGGAGCCAGCTGGCCACCCCAACCGGAGAGGCCTGGCCCTGCAGCCCGGAGACGTAGGCTTGCCCTGGGGACAGGGGGTGCTGCAGCAGGGATGCTCAGAGACCCTAGAGTTGGAGCAGGCATGCGGATGGCACAGCGCAGTGCAGCCTGTGCCCGCCGCCACAGGGTCCCGAGTGTCACCACAGCCTCCGGAGGGGTGGAGAAGCCAGGGAGCATGTGACAGCGCCCTGCAGCGCTGAGGGGAGGGGCCTGTGTGGTCCCCATGCTGCTCAGGACGGTCTGTGCTCCCAGAGGGATTCTGCACCCACAGGACATGGTGTCCTCTGCCTGCCAAGGCGACTCTGCCTCCTGCCATGGCTCCTGATGGGCCAGTGCGGGTAGATTTCCACCGCCTGACTCAGGACCTGAGGAGGTCAACTGGAGGAGGAGAGGCTTCCTTTGGCTCATGGTTTCAGTCCATGGTCGGCTCTTTCCGGGTTGAGGTGAGGCAGAGTGGCACATCGTAGCAGAGAAAACTGCTCACCTCATGGCAGACAGGAAGAGGCAAGGCTGGGGCTCGTGCCCACGACGTTCCTTTCCACCAGCCCCTCCTCCATCAGCTCCCAGCGCCTGTGAAGTCTAGTCCACCAGCAGACTGAGCCACTTGAAATTGGGGCCCTCGTGCTCTCATCACCCCGCAAAGCCCAGCAGCCTGCAACTTAAGTTTTTAGCACCTGAGTTTTGGGGGATATTTCCAACTGCAGGAAAACTCATGTTTTAAAAAGAAACTTTCTTCTAAGTTGCTGAGGGGACCTTGGCGTTAGGACCCCAGAGAGGGTCAGGCTGGGCTTCACTGTCCGCCTTTGCCTCTCATGCTACGCAAAGTGGGCTTCCCAGAGTGCTGCAGTCTCTGCCCCCAGAGCTGTGATTGGTGTCAGTGTCCCTCCCTCGCCCCCCATGTCGCTGCATGGAGGCCCCTGCTGTCCCGGTGCCACGGCTGAGCGAGAGCCCGTCCTGACTCAGCTTGGTTGAAAGCACATTCAGGGTGCAGTGGGGTAGGCGGCCAGATAGGGACCCACAGTCTTCGGGGTCCTAACCCCAGATGTATGCCACAAGATAGGAGCCCAAGGGTGTGAGCTGCCTCTTGGGTCTAATGCTCCTGACTGGGAAGAGGGCCTTGCTTGGCACAACCAGGGTGTGACTGCATCAGATCAGGTGCAGAAGGCAGGGGTGCCCTCTCCTGGGGCACAAGGGCAGCTTGCCACCAGGGCAGCTTGGCGATTCCTAGAAGCCCTCAAGGGAGAGTTTCTGTGGGAAGAGTGTCGTGCAACAGCACATTCCGTAGGGTGTACGTGTCTGAGCGTGCGTGTCTGACCCTCGTGCCAAGTCCATGCAGGCTGCCCGGGATCCCTCAGTCTGGGTGGGCCCGGGGAAGGGTGTGGTGTCCCCCCAGCCAGACACTCGCCTGCTGGAGCTGCCCTCACGGACGCCGCTGTTGCCTGTGGATCCAGGAGCCAAATGCTTTGCTGAAGCTGGTAAAATGGAACCAAATCAACTCTTCAATGGATTTGGTCCCCTTCAACCAGCTGTAGCTGCGCATTGATCGCGCCGCCTGCCCAGCCAAGGATACGCAGCCGCACCAAGGACCGGCGGAGCCACGGGGAGGACCAGCAGGTCAGCTGCAAGAAAGCAAAACCCTGAGCACCGCAGGCCCTGAGCGGCCTCAGCTCAGACCCGGTGGAGCTGGTAGCTGAGCAACCGGGCACGTCCCCACCGTGAGGGGCAGTGTGCTGAGGTTGACCCATCCAGGGGTCCTTGCCAGGCTACTTCAAAAATAAACACTTTCCGCACCAGAGTTCTGCATGAAAACTGAGTCCTGGAACCCAGGGAGGTGGGTTTGGGGCCAGAAGCCTCCAGTTTCTCCTCTGGAATGACCTCTGAGTGAGGCGGAACTCTGAGCCTTTGCAGGGCAGACATCTGTGCTGTGCTGATGCCCAAGGGACACCGTGGACGCGGTGGGCTCACCACTGGGTAGGCCTGGTCAGGAACCTCTCAAGGACGTGGGGCTGGTGCCGCACGAAGTGTCACACAATGGGTCCCCCAGTGCAGAGCCACCTGTGAGGGCTGCTGGGACCCAGACAAGGCCACCAGCAGGCATAGCTGCTGTTAGCCAGCGTGAGAGAGATGGGCGGCACACAGGTGGCTGCAGTGTGGGGGAACATTCAGAGCCAGCAGGACCTGGCATCAGGGACATGGGGTGCTGGGTACTTGGAGTTCATGCCAGAGAGCTTTGTCATGGTCGAACCACAACTTCTGCCCAGAGTGACAGAAGCAAAATGCTTTAGCTCAGGGTTAACAGTGGTTGGCCCAGAGGCAGGTGTGGCTGGAACAGGGCCTGGGAAGGAGGCGGGTGGTCACACAGAGGGAAGGTCCCCAGGACAGGCCATTGCAGGGTCAGTGCTCAGCCTCACGGGCTGTAACTTCCGGGCTCAGGTCAACCCGAATTAGCACATGGCATGGGCCCTCCTCCACAGACTGTCCTCTGCGGGGGAGAACCAGGAGGACGGAGCCACGGGGTCCACCCCAGGTGCCATGGACCCTCCCTCCAGCCCTACCTCCTTGAGTGGAAGGATGGACAGTCAGCCCTCTTAGGGGTCTTCCTGGGGCCCTTTTCATAGCTTCCAGTGTGGGCAACAACCGTAGCCCCAAATCCACCAACCTGGGCAGTAACTAGGCAGCGTGGTGCCCAGCAGGCGGGGTCAGTCCTGGGCCAGAGGGAGACTTGAGATTCCCACCCAGACTGCAGAGCGGGTGAGAAGCAGGGTCGGCCTGGCCCTAGGCCACCTCCACGCCTACCAAACGCTCCTCTCCGAGCCCTGTCAAATGCTTCACCTGGGGGAGACTGAGCCACACCCACCCTCAGGAGCCCCGGCTCTAACGGAGGCAGCTCGCACGCAGCTCAAATGGTGGCCGGGTGGCCAGGGAAACAGCCCTGGAATGCCGGGTGGCCGTGGCTGGAAGCGTCCTGTGTGGCCTCAGCACCCACTTGGGAAGCCTCACATGACCTGTGGCTCACACGTCAGGACGTCACAGGGTTACAGCTCTAGGGCTGCACCTTGTGGGAGGGGGGTGTGGCCTAGGATCCGCTCGGAATGTGACCGGGAGGTCCTGGTTGGGAGGAGAGGCTGAGGAAAGAGGGAGCGGGGATCTCACACGGGGAGAGGCCTGGGTGCTGCAGCTCCGCCTGCACCACGCTCTGATCTCCCTGGGCCCGGACATGCAGTGGGTGGGGCCGGCGGGAAGGCGGGGCCTGAGGGATTTGAGGAGGCGGTGCCTTCTGGAGGGCGTGGCCGGCGGAAAGGCAAGGCCTTGGGAAGGCGGGACCTTAGAGAGTGGGCGGTCCTCAGGGTGGAGAAGAGGACCTGCCGTCATTCTCCCCTTGCAGAGGGGGAGTCCGAGGCACCGAGCAGTCTCATGTACGGTTCCCCGTGTGCAGGATGCTGAGCCTGCCTCGGGGGCCGGCCTGCGACCTCCTCCCTGAGCACTGCCCCAGCTGTGGATGATTTTATACATGTTGTTCCAGAACAAAATCCAGGTAGAGAATATCATCAAGCATGGCTTCCTTGTGGCTTTCTGAGGCCCTCACAAGTCCCAGAACTTCTCCTTGCGTGGGCTGGGCCCCCTCTGCCCAGTCCTTTTAAAACTTGATTCCAGTATTTTATGGGTCGGAGATCTAGCTCAGTGGTTCTGGTGTCTGCCTGGCAAGTGCAAGGTCCCTGGTTCGATCCCTGGTAAACCACACACAACAATACCAGGCATGGTGACTCACGCCCACAGGCAATCAGTACCACACACCACAGTGCCGGGCGTGGTGGCTCACGCTTGTCATCCCAGCACTCGGGGGGCAGAGGCGGGAGGATTGCTGTGAGTTCGAGGCTTGCCTGGGCTACATTGTGAGATCAGGACCAGCTTGAACTACAAAGTGAGACCCTGTCTCAAAAAAAAAAAAAAAGCTTTTTTGACGGAGGAAGGCATCAAAGAGCAGTGCAGGTCCTGCTGTACCTGAAACCTGCTGGAAGAGGGATGGAAGCCGAAGGTCTGGAGTCTGAGGAAGAAGCACGTGAGTGTGGAAGCGGGGTGAGCCCTGCTGCCAGAGGCGCGTGGGCAGAGGGGCCAGGGCTGGGAGGGCATGAAGAAGCAGTTCTGTGCACCTGCAGGACCCAACCTGCGTCTGTCACCGGGAGCAGGTCCGTGAGCTCGAGACTCAAAAGGCTGCACACCTGGCCGCTGTCGGTCTCCGGGTCCCCGTGCTGACCTCGGCGTCCTGAGGACTGGGAGGCCGCGGGTCCCACGGGGCCGGGTGGACAGTGCTCTTGAGAGGTGTGTGTGGCCCTGCTGGACGGCGCGGGGTGGTCTCGTCTCAGCGAACTCAGCGTCGTCTGCGTGGAGGGTCTGATTCATGAGCTGTGCTGAAGAAAGAAGCTTCAAAGAAGCGAGTAACTTCCCGCAGCTCTTCCAATTCTCTTCTCCTCAGGGAGAGACCCCACTGTGCAGGTGGAGACGCTGGCCACAGGGAAGACCAGGTCTTTATTAGAAAGAGGAATAAAGGTTCTACAGCGCTCATTTATGGGAATCTCCTCACTTAATAAACCATGGCTGCCTTCAAATCTAAAAAGAAGGTCTCACCGTGAGTGACTGGGCTTGAAGTGTTCGGGAGATGTCGACCACTGGCAACGATCGGTCCCTTTTGGAGTCTGTCACTGGCCAGTGAGTGTCTCACCATGTTAGCTCCTGAGTCCTTTTGCTTTTTCTTTTAAAGTCCATCTTGTTGCTGCATAAGTTACATACAGTGAAATGTACAGATTTTAAGTGTGCAGTTTGTTGAGTTCCAACAAACATGCAGGCGGGGAGCCAGCACTGCAACCGAGAAGGGGGCACCCCGTCGGCTCAGGGAAGTCAGCCAGCACCACGCCGGGCAGCAGCGGGCACTTGCTTTTGTCACATAGCCGCCGCGCCTGTCACAAAGGAGGACCCGGGCAGCAGGAGGCTGGCATGGCAGCTCTTCCTCAGAGCACGGCCCTCCCGGACCCCTCGGTGCCCGCCCTCTGCTGAGCAGTGCTGCAAGCACAAACATCCTGACATCTGTTGATGGCACCATGGTCCCCTGGCCTGTGGATCTCAGCAGACAGGTCGGCCTCCACCCGTGGGGCCTGGGCGGGGCCAGCCGGCGGCTGCGCTGGGGGCTCCTCCACTAGTGCCTGAGGGCTGCTCGGCTCAGAACTTCCTCGCTCACTTGGCCAGAGGGTTCGAAACAGGACAGGTCTGGAGATTCAAACTGCTTATTCTCTTCCTTGGCTGCACTCTCTCCCAGGCTGGCTCCACTCCGGGCAGGTGCTCCCACATGGCTGTCAAGGTGGTTCCTGGCAACTCCAGGTGCATGTGCACAGCCAGGGAGGCAGTATGTGTGGTTTTGTGTGTGTGTGTGTGTGTGTGTGTGTGTATTGGGCTGGGACTGGGCGATTCCAGCAGCAATCCCATAGTGGCCACTTCTTACCGTGTTGCCTGACTACTCAGAGGCGGTAGGAACCCCAGAGCTACCCCAGCTCCCACCAGAAGTCAGGGGACTGATACTAAAAGAAAGGACAGCACGCAGGCAGAACCAAAGCTTCCCAGCACTTGGAGCCGCCCTTATGTACTCGGCGTGACAGCCTTGTGGGCTGGCCAGTGCCCGGGTGGCGCCAGCAGCTGGCGGGTCAGCTTCCATTGCTCTGCCATCTTGCTGCAGGGGTGGGTAGAGGCTGGATTGCTTTACTGTGCTTTGGCCTTATTCAAACTCTAAAAATAAGTAAAAATAAGAATATTAGAATGCTGGCGCTAGTAATAAGAAGCAATGTTCTGCAAGTGTCATCCAGTTGAGAGGAGGTGACCTCGTTCGAGCTGCTGACGGGGAGAAGCTGTCTCCATCTGAAGAAAAACTTGGTGCTGAGGGTTGAGGGAAGGAAGCTCAGTCCCTCGCGGGAGGACAGTGGCCTCTCCACAGCGCACTTTGGCTCTTTAGGGACAGAAGTCAGTCGGGAGTGAGTCATGGTCGGACCTCTGCACCGTGGGTTTCTGTGCAGCTTCTGGGGGCTGCATCGCGTACACACCCTGGGGGGCCTTAGGGAGGTAAGCAGCACCCTCGTGGGGACAGACCCTCTCTGACAGGGGAAGCCGGAGGCAGGAGGGTGGGCGGGAGCACCGGGAGGCCAGCAGGCATCTGTACCTCGGTGGAGTGCTTTCTCCATTTGAACGTGAGGCCTCACTGATGAGCTCATTGGGAGGTAGCTGGGAGCCTGTGCTACAATCCAAAAATCTGAGAGAAAAGTAAAACAACAAATGTGATTTAGTGAAAATGTTGCTTTACTGACAACCGAGGTTCTCTGTCTATGCAAAGCTGGAGCTTGCTCCTTGGCTCCCCCTGCTGGACGGGGCCTGTGGCGTTGGGGGAAGGTTGAAGCCTACATAGAAATCTCTAGAGGAAGAAATCCTGTGTCTGCCAGCACCAAGCAGCAGACATAATAACTAATTAAATTGTTTGGATCTTTTAAATGTAAGGCTGATGTCACTACAAAACACAGTTGGTGGAGAGCATAAATCTGCTAATGTTACTTTTTAGTGAGTAACCTGTTGTGTGCCAAAATATCAAATCAATAGCCAAGTGCCCATTCCAAAGGTGGGGGCGGCAGTCTCCACAGACCTGCCTGAGGTTGCGTCCTGTCTTCTCCCTCCAGGTCGCTGCTCTAGGGAGGCTCTGGGCGCTGACTCAGGCCTGTGCTGGGGCTCACAGGGCCTGGCTTGAACACCTCCGTGGTCCGTGGAGGTGGACGGCCTGTGCCGCCCGGCACCCAGTGGCCTCGGGCGCTGGGAAGCACCGGGAAGCGCTCTGGAAGGTTTGAGGGTGTCTGGGGCACTGCGAGGCTGCAGATGTTGGGGGACACTGGTCTCAGACGGGACGGGGAGGGCGAGGTGGAGGGCAGCACAGCACTGCGTGGACACAAGGAGCTCAGGTGGGTGTCCTGGCAAGCGCAGAGGGCAGAGTGCGGGGCAGCCCAGACCGTCCTGCCCGCCTTCCTGGCAGAGGTGCCAGTCAGAGTGGGTGAGGGGTCGTGGGTGCTCATTGTGCAGAGCGAGTGCCAAGCACACTGGTGACTTGTCACAACACACAATAGCCTGCAGCCCAGCTGGCCTTATCCGAGAGCTGGGGCTCTGGGCTGCCCTTGGTGGTCACTTGAGGGGGCCAGCTGCCCAGCCCGTCAGCGCACCACTCTTCCCCGTGCACAGTGGCAAGATGCACATGCACATAGGTGTGCGCTGATGTGCACAGATGCCCACTTACACACAAATGTGCTCACACACACATGCATCCTCACACATAGACAGACATCTGTGCACACATGTATGCAGGTGTACACACAGGTATAGACGCACACATGCTCGTGCCCATTCACACAGATACATGCCATGTACTCTCATTCACTCAGGCTCACCCACACATGTACTCACTCCCACACACACTCACTCTGCCCTTGCACACACAAGCACACCCTAAAAGACAGAACCAAGCCTGCCAGCCAGTCCGTAGCGTCCTCGCGCAGAGCAAGGCAGCTGGGCCCCGGGGACAGTCAGTGCAGCCCCAGCAGCAGGAACGCAGCCTGCGAGGGCTCTCTCAGTCCTGGAGCCCGGCCAGGGGTCGCGGCCCAGGGAGCGCGACTCCCCTGCTTCCCCCTTCAGCCCCGCCTCGGCCTCTCCGGCCGCAGAGCACTGTCTCTGTGACCAGCCAGTCCAGGCAGAGCCGGCGTGAGTCCCACGGGGAGGACGCCTCCTCTTCCATTAGCTGCGGCGAGAGGCTCTGACCGCACAGCCACAGCCCTTTGTGGCTTCCATTGCCTTGGGAGATGAGAGCAGGGGCGGGCGGGGACAACATCGTGTCTCCCAAGTCCCTGGAGGCCCTGGACGCCCAGCCTGAGCGCTGAGCCGTCCCTGAGTGGGTCTGGCCCGTTGCAGCTCGAGCCTCCTGGTTGTTGTCACTGAAGGTCATGTCGGCTCTTGTTGGTACAGGTTCTAAACAATCCACTGTCGTAGCACAATGCTAAAAATAGTGGCTTCATGCGTATCTCACCAGTGTTGCCCCAAAGAGTCACTCCCCCTTCGCTGCACTAGTTGGCCAGGGACTAGACTGGCCCCCAGGGAAGCGCTGGGCTAGGAGGCTGCTGGTGTTCCGATCCGGGACAGGACAGGAGCTCACTGGGAGACCCAGCCGTGTTATTTACCCTTAGCGTCCACAGGAAGGCTGCCCAGAGAGGCATCTCAGGTCAGGTGGGCGATGTGGACTGGCATCTGTATGGAGCAGAACAGTGCAGATGCCGCTGCAGTGGGTGTCCGTTCAGGACCCTGATGGTGGACAGCTCCCAGCTGAGTCCAGTCCCCCCCCCCAGAGGGCAAAGACTGCGTGTGTGGGCACTCACCCCAAGACCAACTTCCAGAAGCCCCTCACCCTCCCCAAAAAAGCCTAGACAGAAGACTGAGCCCCCGCCCCTTAATCCTCAGACCCTGAGCTGTTGGCCAATGAGCGCAGCTCCATCCGATGAGCCTAGAGCTAAATGAGGGTCATTAATTTATGAGTCACAGCAAGTTAATTAAAATGTGTATTTGCTAATGGTTCCTGGGCACAACTTGGAATGAGGGTGCTACCGCAGAGATTTCATCATCTGGGGACTCCCCAGTCTAAAAGTGGTCCTGCCAAGTTTCTCATGTGCCCCCCACAGCCTGGCGCTCCAGCTCATGAATCATTCATGCAGCATTGCATGCATTGTTTTGATGTATTAATAATTAATAAAGGCATGCGAATAATTGCCGGTGCAGCTGCAACCCCTACCGCTCACCCTCACCCTCCCTGTGCAGCCATGTCCTGCCCGCAGACGAGGTGCGGACTCTTGGGAGGGCGCGCGCCTTATCCGGGGCAGTCAGGGAGCAGGGGCCCCGGCCTGGATGGTGTGCAGCCACTGAAGATGGTGCCACGCCCGGCAGGGGTCACCACGGCACCGAGCGTGAGGACACGTCTGGGCAGGCGGCAGCTGCCGGCCTCTGTGGAGATGGGCCAGGGCCCAGGAGGCTCTGCTGCAGGCAGGGCCGGGGCACCGCCCACTGTCTGCAGCCCCAGGGGAATGGATGCAGCAGCCATGGCACCCTGCAGAGGTGGCGGAGACTTGGGGCACACAGCGCTTGGCAGCAGCAGGCGCCAGAGGGGCAGTGACTTGCTGCCACCCAGTCTGTTTTATCTCACCTGCCCCTCGGAGAGCACTTGTGCCAACGGCCCCAGCCTGTAGCTCCATCCACTCTGCCACGCTGAGCCGAGGCCTGGGCGAGACACTGGGTGTCTGTGGTCCCATAACTAGGAGAGCGCTGGGATGGGCCTGAAGCACAGGCAGAAGCCTGCAGAGCTGGGGTGCCCACATCAGGCATGGGCTCTCGCCTGCCAGACCAGAGGCTGCCACCCCATCCTGCACACGACCCCGGATGGCAGGACCCTTGATGCCTCCTCCCTCCCTTTTGATTCCCTCTCCTCTCTGCCTCCATCACCATCTCTCCCATGTGTAACGATGGCCCTGAGACTCATGGGCAGACCTCTAAACACGAGGCCTGTCCCTTGCCAGGCCATCCGCACAACGGGCACACTCGGCATGTCATCTGGACGCACCTGCGTCCTTGATCGCGGGGCTGGCTCCTCTCGGGGGCCTGTGCGGGGTGGAGAACAAAAGCCTCTGAACTTCTTTGTTCAGCTGTGGCAGCTTGGCTGGCTGGGCCTCTCACCTCTGTGCCTCTTGCCTTCGCCCAGGAGCCTGATGCCCAGGGGCTCTGCCAAGGTCTCCTGGGACCATCAAGGAGGTGGCTTGATTTAGAGGAGTGACTCCTCTCTAGAGGCCACTTTTATCTCAGCTTTGGCACAGACTTCTGGGAAATCCACCCTGGAGTAAGTCCTCTCAGCACTGAGGGGAGGGCTGCTTCTGCTGAGCACCTCCCCCTGCCCACCGCCCGCCCGGGCTTCGGCCACCGCTGGACGATGCCATGCGGCCCCTGTCGCCCAGCAGCGGTGGCCTCAGGAGCTCTCAAGGGGCCAGCAGGGAGAAGGCAGCCCCACCCCCACTCTGTCAGTCGAGCTGTTCCGCTGTTCTGCAGGGACTTGAGGCGCTGCTGCAGAGGGGGCCCTGGGGCTAAGCCCCCTGCAGGGCCAGGGACACTGGGCCCGTAGAGCTGAGTGACTCCTGCACCCTGGACTCTGCAGGGGCTGCCGAGCTTGGAGCTGCAGCTGCAGGGGCTGCATGGTGGTCGCGGTGATGCCTTCTTGGACACAGCTGTCCCGAGGCCCAGGGCAGGAAGCAGCGGATTCTGTTTTGCTTCCTCTGCTCCCATCTGGATGTTGGACCGGCCGTGAGGGCTCTTTGTTTTAGAAATTCTGGTGGGGACAGTTTAGCAGGGGAGGAGCAAGATCCCAGCTCTGGAGACCAGCGCGGCCCGTCCCCGGGGCTTCTCAGGCCTCCCAGGGAGGCTGCAGAGGACTCCACAAGGGCACGCAGCTCTCGCGGCTCTCAGCCGGGGCTGCCCAGGGCCTGCGGGACTCTCCTTGGCGTGTGCAGTCAGGGTGGCGTCCAGGAGGAGGGGCCTGTGAGCTGCCTGTGACTCAGGCCCGGACCCTCACCCACACCCGTGTCTGGGACACAAGCACTGCCAGCCCCGCCCAGCCTCGAGCTCTCCTGGGGGAATCTACCCACCTTCCCTGCTCACCCCGTTTGCACCTTTTGGGGCAGGAGCAGGAGGGGGGCTCGCAGGGAGGAACCGCAGGGGTCACATGGGAACGCTGAGGCGTGTGGGACTTCTCAGGGCCTCTGGGGAGCCTGGAGGAGGGGCCGCACAGCTCACGTTCCAGCCACGACGGGGCCTCTCGGCTTTGGGAGCCCTGTCCCGGAGGACGGGCAGGATGTGATGGGCACGTCTCTCCTTCTCTGCAGAACCGGGTGGGTGGGTGGGCGGCATCTGCCCGCAGCCAGCTCCCAGGTCCGTCCTTCCCTTTGGACTTGTGTTGTGCTTCTTGCCCATGGGGACCCGGGAAAACAGGTTTGGAAAACAGAAGACAGAGCGAGTCCCTGTCCCAGTCAGGGTTCACTGGAGAAACAGCCCGAGGGTCTCTCTGTCCCCACCCTCTTTATCCATCTATGTGTCTGTCTGCCCACGATCTATCATCTGTTTGTCACCATCATCTGTAGGTCAGATCCACCCACCCATCTGCCTATCGTGTATCTGCCTTCCTGTCTATAGACCCACCCATCTGCCCATCATCCCTGATTGATCTCCTATTTATCTGTCCACCTGAACTACCACTTCCCTATTTACTAATATATATATATATATATATATCCTTTTATCTACCCACCCCTCCAAGCTTACCCCATCTATCTACTACCTATTTATCATCTCCTATTATCCATTCATCTATAATCTGTCATCTATTTGTCTGCCTATTATCTATATATTCATCCATCTACCCACTGCCGATGACTCTGCATCTCTTGCCCCTCCCTGTCTCTCTGTCCGTCTGTCTTTCTCTTTCGATCTTGGCCATCAGTCATCCACCTGTCTGTCCGTGAAGGGGAGATCTGCTTAAGGAACTGGCTTAAGGAACTGTCTTGAGCTTCCGCCAGGTCTGCGCCCCCATCTGAGGGAAGCCTGCAGTGCTCAGGCTGTGGCTGAGGACAGGAGACAGTACCCGGCCTGGCCTGCCGCTGAGCAATGGCAGCAGCTGGGCACAGCTTGCCAGCATGGGAGGTGGTCAGGGAGACTTCTGGAGGAAGGGGTGATGGGTGGGACGGAGAGGCCGAAGTGGGGAAATTCCTCGCCACTGTCCGTGGACCTGCCAGCCGCCTGGCAGTTCGGGTGTCCCTAGGGCAGGGCAGCACATGTGCAGTGTGCCTCTCTCTTTTTTTTTTTTTTTCAGTGTGCCTCTCTTACGCGTGTGGCATCCTCTGCAGGGTGACAGAGCCTAGGGCATGCCCTGTGGGTACAAACACGGGACTCACCCCAGCCTGGGCTTCATGGAGTCCACCTGGCCGCAGACCGTGCCCTGCAGCCCCACCCAGACCTGCCCCAGGACACCAGCTCTGGATCCCACAGGATTTTCCCGGGCACCTGCTCTGTGACGGGGCCAGTGCGAGCCTGCTGAGGAGGAGCCCGACTTTGAGTGTCTCTCCTGCCAGAGCAGGAAGCTGTCCTCAGAGGGCAACAAATGCCAGGGCAGAGGGAAGTCCCTGAAGAGCTGAGTCCGCTCTAGAACTGCTGCTGGGGCTGGGGGCAGGGCAGGTGGACACAGGTGAAACCGGGGTGAGAGAGGAGCTCCCAACAGGCTGCAGGAGCCAGGGGCATCCACTCCAGAGCCGAGTGACACCCACTGCGCACCCTCCACTGGTGACACCCTGGAACACAGATACAGACACACCCTACTCACCCCGCAGACCCCCCTGATCCACAAACACACAGCCCACATGGAACAGATATCCTCTCGCTAATGTGCACACACATGCTCCACATGACACCCCACAAACACACTGCACACACACAAATGCATACTCTCTTCGTGGCACATACTATATGCAGCACAAAACACACCCCGCACACCCAAGCCCCTGGGGTGACTGGTTGGCCACAGTAACATGCCCAGCAGGTGCGGGCACCTGCCCAGAGCTGTGTCCCCTGCTGCGCTGGCTGCTGCACCTCTGGCACTCAGCTGGACAGGAGGGGCGAGGCGGGGTGTGCTGAGCCTGGCTCTGCTTCCCTTCTGGAGCCTCAGTTTCCCCTCCGCAGGGCGGGGGAGTGCAGCCCAGCAGTGTCTGCCACAGGCGCTGCAGCCTGGCCTGGGCCAGACCTGGCGCTCTGCTGGCGAGCCTCACAGGAAAGCGGTGTGCAAAGTCCCCACGGAGCCTGCAGCCCTGAGGCTGCCACGGGAGGCCCAGGAACCCAGAGGGCAGCGCGCTGCAGCCCACCTGCACTCCCGTGACTGCCTGGGGAGCACGCTGGGCGGCTTCAGGCTGTTAAACGCACGAAGGGAGGGGACTGTCACAAGTGTGTCCGTGGTGAGGGAAGGGTTACGAGGGGCCCTCTGCTCCCAGGCTCACGGGTTCCGGGTGACAGGTGAACCGGAAGTCCTCCTTGCGGACCACGGCCCCAGCCACACAAGTCCTGGGCTGGCTTCCAGCTGCACAGCCTGCTGTGGGCTCCCCAAGGCAGTGCTCACATCTCCAGGCTGCGGCTCCTGGAGCATCTGGTGGCCAAACACCCAGGAACTTGCTCTGGGAGGAGCTGCTTCGACCCAGCCTCTGCAGGGCCGACCGTACGCTCGGGGCCTCCCCAGGGACCACAGAGCCGGAGGCCAGAGGCAGAGACTCTTCCAAGCAAAGGGGTATGACGTCATCTCCAAAGCTGATCCCAAGGCTGGGACCACAGTAGCCATCAGTGGGGAGCACCAGGCTCTTTGCTTGGGGCCCCAACAGCAGACCCTGGGGCGAGGGTCTCGGGCCCACGGCTTTGTGGAGGTGACCTGAGCAGGCCAGGGGGAGAAGGAGAGGCAACAGAGGCTGTGCCAGTGAGCAGCTGAGAGCCGGTTCCACTTCTTCTTGCACGACAAATCCCTGATGGCCTTGGAAACACCCTCCCTGCCTCACGTGTGGTTCTCAGGGTAACTGTGGCATGTGTTGGAAATCTAATATCTCCACATCAGAGGAGGCCATGAGGACCAGCCTCACTCTGCTCCTGTCCCCTCCAGGACAAGATGCCCTACAGTGCCTTAGCCCAGCAAGTCACCGACCCCAGACAAGAACCTCAGTTGGACTCTGCCTCTGGGCCCACTTTTCCTAACAGCGGGGAGTGTACAGCCACGTTTTCACAGCTGAGACAAAGCACCCAACACCTGCAGCTTAAAGGAGGAGTTTAACTTGTCTCGTGGTTCCTGGGGTTTGGCCCATATGTGGTTGGCTCCGAGGCAGAAAGAGGGTGGCAAGAAGGTGTGGTGGAAGAACACTGCATGCCAATGGCAGCCAGAAAGCGGAGAGAAGAGAGAAGAAGACACCCTTCCAGGCTACACTCCCTCCATCCGGGTCCCGCCTCCTAACAGCACCCTCAGCCCCTGAAAGCATCAATGGATCCAACCATTTCCACAAGACAGGGTGGGGTACGCAGCAGACTCAGGCACCTGGGGTTGGCTGCACTGAACATAGAGATGTCCTCACCCACACCATGGCCATGTGCCAGCTTCAGCACACTTACACCTATTCAGGTCCTTTGGAGGACATGCTGGTACTGTCTGAGGTGGCCCTTGGCACAGCCTCGGGGATTTGGATAGAGGTGGATACTATCTGCTGCAGGATTTCCACAGCCTCCGCCCGGTTTGCTTTCAGCACCAAGGAGAGCGACCGAGGCGCCGGCCGTGGGCTTCAGGTTGTCCCCGGCCTGCAGCCCAGGGTGAAAGGGTTGTGCTCGGTCCCTGCAGGGCCCTGCAGCGCGGGCCAGCCAGGCAGGTGGTGGGCTGGCTCAGCATGGGTTTGTAAAGTCACTGCGAGGACAGAGTTTTATGCAGCTTTCCTGCCAAGGCAGACGCTGCAGCCGCCGAGGTAACAACTTCTCAGGCAGTGACTTATGCGGGAGAAAGATGCACTTTTTCATTCTGGGCATGAATAACCCATTTCCTACAAATCTGCCAGGATTTTTGAATCAAGTTTCCCGGTAAGGATGACCAAATAAAATCCATCTTCTGGGGCTTTTTATGGGAACTCAGCTCCCTGTTGGCAGTGTGGATCTTTAGCACAGCACTTACTGGGCTTGCTTGGTGCCAAAGCCAGGGAGCCAGACCTGCCAGCCGACGCAGCACCCACACCTGTGAGCCTACCAGGCACAAGCAAGCAGGTCCCCACACTGGAGCCCACGCAGTCTGAACTCTTGCCAACCCTCTTAACCCAGGCCTTGCCCAGGCCCTCGGGGGGTGTGCGAGACACAGTGTTACCAACTTCCTGAGGTCAGCGGGACACTGAGGCAGGTCTGAGTCTTGAGCCCGGGCCTGTGGCCAGCACAGGATGGCACTACAGTGCTGAGACCTCTGGGTGGCTTCCCTGGCCTGCTGGGTGCGTGGGGCCTCAGGACAGAGGTGGCCGGGCTTGTCCCGGGTGTCCCTTGCAGGGACACTTGCTGGCGCTGTGCTCCTTTCCCAGTGCCCCTTGTCCCATCCTGGCATATTCCTCCGGGTCAGGCTCCCTCCTTGCCACCCCATCACAGAGCAGAGGAGACCGAGGCAGACAAGGCAGAGGGTGGAAGGTGCCAGCCGGGCCACATAGCAAGCAGGTGCAGGGCCTGGGTTCGCAGTGTGTGTGTGGAGCCTCCCATCCGGTGCTGTCATCAGAGCTGAGACACAGCAGCCGCGCCGTGTGGGACCACTTACCTCTCACGCCAGTGCTCTCCGTGTGCACTGGGACGGGGACTACGGCGTGCGTGGACTCTGCTCTTGGTCTCCGTGCGTTGGGGGCAGGGAGCTGGCTCCCTGGACACCACCTGAGACCACTGGGCTCTGAGCTGTCCTGGTCCGGAGCCGTCTGCAGGTGGAGAGGGGCTTGGATGGGGTCTGTTGCACACAGAGCTGAGTACCTGACCCAGCTCGCTCACAGACTTGGCCGGACCCGAGACTCCCCGTGCAGGGCCGATGGTTCCGGAGGCTCACGGAGGTGTCACGAGCAGAGGCCACCCTGGGCCCAGGCTCTGGGAAGGGCAGCCTCTGAGCTGGATCTGCACTAGCGGCCTGTGGCTCAGGAGGCCAGATGCACAGCTCCCTGGACAGCGGCCTCTCACTGTGCCTGAGGAAGCCTGGAGGCTGGGTGGGAGGGCTCCCCCAGGGCATCCACCAGAGGTTTTTCAAGACGCTGGCCATTGGACAGGAAGCTGTGTGTGACCGGAAGCCAGGGCGCCCTCCCGGGACGTGAGCGGCTCCTGCCCTCCAGACTCAACTCCTGGAGCGCCTCACCTAGTGTGTCCACTGGTGTCCTCCTGCCCAGGTATACTTGGAGAGGCAGGCGCTGGGGAGCTTCCTGGTGCCCAGGGAATGCCCGCCCAGTGGAGGAGGGGACACACTGGGACAAGTGAGGACATGCGGGCAGTTGTCCAGAAGGCCCAGGCCAGAGCTGGGCACGTCTCAGCAACGGGCTTCTCTCCTGGCCCAGCTTTAATGAGGGAAGGACGGGGGCCCCGCGGCGGAGGAGAAGCCTACATTTCTCAGGGGCTGGGAAGGACAGGCCTGGCAGAGGCCCGGCTGGAGCCGTGGGAGGCCCCGCCTGCATCCTGCTGGGCAGCTGCTCAGGAGCTGGGTCGGGCGGGAAGGCAGAGCAGCTCTCGGGGGTGGGGGCGAGGCCCTGGCTCCGTCCCCTCCGCGGCCTGCGGCCGGGTGGCCACAGCCCCACATACCCCAAGCAAACCTTTTCCAGGCCTTGAAGCAGTTTTTGAGAGAACAGCAGAATTCGGCGCCCTGAGCCTGACGTCTTGGCCCTTGTTTCCTGCCCACGTCCTTGCCCGGCTGGCGGGGTGGGGGCCACGTGGTGACTGCTTGAAGCCTACTTTTGGAGTCGCTGTGCCAGGCACTGCCAGGACACAGAGCAGGTGGCACGAAGGTCTGGCCCTGGAGCCCACAGCGGGTGAGCCTCAGGTATGGAGCCGGCTGCGGGCTGAAGGCAGGACTGCAGCAGCTGCGGGGCAGGCGCCAGTCAGGGCCCATTAGCAGCGTCTTGTGTGAAAGCCAGAGACGACTAAGGGCCCGCAGGAGGGCCGGGACCTGGTCCAGGAGCACGCGCACCCAGTGTGGTCTGCCAGGTGGCCCTGCGGGCCGGCAGGAGGGGAGGCCACGGGCAGGCAGGACACGGGCAGCGGAAACCGGGGCCTACGGCAGCAGGGCTTGCCGGTGCCCCCCAGGCCCCAGGAGCAGCCCTGGCCTGCCTCCCACCCCCAGCTCCCCGGGCGTGCCCTGGGCCCTTGTGAGGCACCCCAGGTGCCGGAGAGGGCAGCACTGCGGCTGGGGCGGGTGGGGCTCGGACTCCCACGGAAGCACGTCCCTGCAGGATGGCGCCGGGGGCGGGCAGCACGCCGGCGGTCCTCGAAGCCCCGACTTCACTGGTTTACTCTGGTTTAATCTCCTCAGGAGAGCGCTCTCCGCACCCGGGAGGGCTCAGCGAGCACGGCCTGCGTTGTCTTATTTACACACTGCGGAGGGCCAGGGATTTAACTCAGGGCACTGTGGCTGCCTTGCAAGGTCGTGAGTTCAGTCTGAAAAGTGCATAAATACACACAAACATGCATACATGCTTGCGTGCACGCAGTGGACCCAGAGGGAGGAATGGCCACGCCAGCGTGACAGGGGACGGTGGTGTCTGCCTGCTCCCAGCCACTCTGCCCAGGACTCTCGGATTCCAAGTCAGAGGCCTGGACCTGACCCACCTGGCACCAGGTGACCATGGCAACATGTCCTGGCATCCGCTTAGGTACAGGGACCATTGGTGTGTGGCCAGACCCTGGCAACAGCACAGGAGCATGGTACTCTGAGCAAGCCGTGTCTGGGCTGCACAGTGCGGGGAGCAGCCTGGGGGCGGCGGCTCCCCTGAACTCAACCTGGTGCAGGCCCTGCTTCTTCTCCCAGGGGGACGGCCTGTGTCCCCCACAGCCCTCCCGAGGAGCCCCAAGACAGATGGCAAGAGCGCAGGTAGCTGGTCTGCAGAGGGTGAGGGCCCGATACGCGCAGGCCTTCTCGGCACTACCAGCTCTCACAGGGACCCCAGGGCCTCGGGCAGGCGCTGCTGTCCAGTTCTATAGGGAGGAAGCTGAGCCCTGAGGGCACTAGACACACAGGGCTAGGTCAAGCTAAGGACAGCTGCCCGCTGGCCCCGGCCCAGCACCTAAGAGAACAGGGCACCCAGGACCCCTCACACAGTGATGACAGCGGTCCTTCCACAGTGCGGCCCAGCCCCGGTCGAGGCCAGCTGTGTCTGGCAGGGACCCTCCCTCACACACCGCCATGCACTCCATGCGTGGTCCCTGACCCTGGTCACCTGCTGGGACAGGGGACAGCAGGGCCTGTGGGGCCCTGTCTCCCCGTGTCCTGGAGAGGGTGGGGCTGCTTGCCTGGGGGGGCACACCCTCAGTATGAGCTTTCTGGCACCACTTTGGGGCTCCAGAGCCCTCCCCTCCCCCACCCCACCCCTGGCTGGAACCGGTCTTCCCAAGGGCGCTGCTCAGCTGTGGAGCCCCGCTGGTGAAGTCTGGGGTCTCCGGCCCAAGCGGTACCCAAGCCCTCCCCTTCCACGTGGTGCAGTACAGACCCTTCCCTGATCGCCCTAGGTCCTGCGGGTTCCGGATCTTGTCTCACTCCGGATGGGACTGGTTGCCAGGGAGCAGATACCCCAGCCCCACGAAGGGTGAAGCAGGAGATGGAGCATCTGGGGAAGCCCTGTCCCTCTCCAACAGGGCCCAGGCTGGGCATCGGGACAGGCAGTGATGGTGCCCGCACCATGAGGATGCGTGCGACAGTTTGGGGCCTGCCTTTGTCCACAAGAGGGGTCCTGCAGAAGCCGGGACTTAGAGCAGCTCTGCACAGCGCCCGCCCGGTGTGCCCTGGGCTGTCCCCCCCCTGCAGCCAGAGGCCTGGAGTGGCCCTGGTCAGTGTCCACGGCACAGGTGGGCGAGACTGTGTGTGGGCGACGCCTGACCCTGGTCAGGAGGAAAAGCCAGCTTGCACCGGGGCACGTCTTGTTCAAAGGGTCCTGTGAAAGATCCATGCCAGTTTATGCCAATGTCAGTGGGAGGTGGCAGCAGTGATTATACCGGGGTTTCTTTAATTAGAAGTGATGTGGACATTTTCTATCTTAGGCTGTGCTTCTGTTCCACACGGTGTATTTATGTTTTTGCTCGTTTCTCTACTGGATACTCAGCTTCTCATTGATTTTTATGAGTTTTTTTATACACTGAGAATATTAATCTTTTTTAAAGACATTTTTGCCTTTACATTCTGAAGTAATTTCAGAATTTAAAAGCTACGGAATCTGGGTGTGGTGGCACATGTCTGCAATCCCAGCACTTGGGGTGCTCAGGCAGGGGGATCACAAGTGCCAGCCCACCCCGGGCAGCTTAGGGAGACTTGGAATCACACAACAGAAAGGGGCGGTGAGCACTCGTCTGGTGCGCAGTACTGGGGGCTGCCAGCATCCAGCGGCCCTGTGTGGCTCAGCATTCCTGACCCTCCCTTCTGAGAGGGAGAACCCCAACACCCTGGGCGGGCCCCCAGCCCCGGAGCCCCCCCAGGAGCCCCTGACAATAGCCTCTGCGGTCCCAGGCGGGGCCTCTGCCTACCGACCTTCAGGAAGGACGCGCTTGAGCCTGGCTGCCAGCAGTGGCCCTGCCTGCTGGGCCCTGGGGCTCGGACGGGCGGGCACTTCTGTCCAGCACAGAGCAGGCTTCAGTGCCCCCAGCCCCAACGGGTGTGGGTCGTTCTCTTCACCTGTGTTGCCCGCTGGTGCCCACGCACGTTTGGCTTGGTGGACCTGAGTGTTCTCACGGTCTCTGGTGGGTGCTGGGTGCACAGCCACCCTCGGCGACGCTGCAGCACTCTTCTCGTTGCCAAGACGGACCACACTCGGGGCCACAGGGCAGGCCTGGCCCACCCTGAAGGAGCCGAGTCACAGGAAGCTCCCTCACCTGATGGAGCTTTCACTGGAAACCAGTCACGAACAGACTGAAGCGTCTTGAGGTCACACACACTCCTGAAGAACCTACGAGAGACAGGGGCAGCACGGCGGGCGGTGTAAGTTGTGTCACTGCCGTTCAGCTGTGGTGAGGCCGGCAGGGCCCAGACGCTGCCTCTGAGCAGGCAGCCCGGGAGGAGGGGCGGCGCTCACCCCTGGGCAGGGCCGGAGGCCAGGGAGGCGGGGAGGGCAGGCCTCCCCGGGGTGTCTGCGGGAAGGAAGCCACAGGCCAGGCCGAGAGCAGCTGGGGACAGAGCCACTGCTGGTCTGGAGCGGCGGCGGGCTGGGCAGACAGGGGCCCTGGGACAGCATGCCGAGGAGGCGCCCTGGGCCGCGGGGCCAGACACAAAGCAAGTCGCTGGTTGTCTGGGCTTGAGCAGGCCTGGGAGGAGCTGTCCCTCAGGGTCACTGAGGACCCAGATGTCGAAGCATCCACAACCCGTGACTGACATAGGAGAGAAATTGGGAAATATTTTCAGTTCATTGAGAATCTAAACAAGCTACCAAGGCGTGTAAAGTACAGATAAACCAGTACTTAGGATCCACTTCTGTAACATCATTTGCTCGAATGAGAAAAGATGAAAGACCACAAGTTGATTATTTAAGCCAGGAGTGAGCAGACTGCAGCTCTCAGCCAGATCTGGTCTTTTCCTGTTTCTGCAGATGCAGGTTTAGGGGAAGACAGACACCCCGGTGCATTCGTGTGCTTCCTATGGTGGCTTTTGCAGTATGACAGGAGGTTAAAGATGAACACCACACAGCCCGCAGGCCACAAGTATTGAGGATGTTAACTAAGAGAAAAACTTTACTTTAAAAAAAAAAAGGAAAAATAAGCCCATTGCAAGCAGGAAATAGGGAATCATAGAGATCAGAGTAGAAGTCAATTAACTAGAAAACAGAAAACCTATAGAGAAAATCAATGAACTAGTTCTGATTCAAGCTCTAGTTCTTTGAAAGGATTCATAAAATAAACTTCTGACCAGACTGAGCAAGAGAAGGAGACAAGACACACACTATAAATACAAATTAAAGCTCAGTGGATCCAGCACCTGCCTCGCAGTGCAAGGTTCTGAGTTCAAACCCTGGTACCAAAAAAACAAAAACAAATTGAAGACACACCACCACAGACTGCAGCTCGTGAGGCAAGAACAGGGAAGTTTATGCTATTTTCTGCCTGTGCCCCCAGCGTCTTAGAAGGAACAAGCAGACACCCTCGGAGCTGTTTTTCTTTTCAAAAGTCATTCCACTGCCCTCCAGCCTCCATGATTCCCACCATGAGATCTGCATCACTGGAGTCATCTTTTTTGCGAAGGAAATGTATGGTTTTGCTCTAGCAGCTTTTAAGAGATGTGCCTCAGTGTTTGGCAGTTTGCTGATGTCTCTCGATGCAGTTCTGAGTTTATCTCTGCTGGGTTCGCTGAGCTTCTCAACATCTGCCCCGATGTCTGTCCTCATCTGAGATGGCTTCACCAGGACTCCTTCAGATAACTTTGCCACCCACTCTGGGTCCCCCTTCTGGAGCCAAATGGCCCATGGCTCTGATGCCGTCCCACTGTCCCTGCACCTGTGCATATTTTTGTCTTCTTGGGACTTTATGTCATTTGTTCATTTTCAAGGTCACAGCCTTCGCTCTTTATCTCGCTCTGCTACTGAGTCCATCAGTGGAACTTGTGTTCTTTCTCTTTTTGGTCCTAGCTAGGCCTTAGCCCCAAGTCTGTCCCAGCCCTTCTATGATATTTTATTTTGAGACAGTCTCACTAAGTCAGTATATTGCCGAGGCTGAGCTCAAACTCACAATCCTGCCTCAGCCGGGCATGTGCCACCACATTTGGCTTGTGCTTCTTTTTAGCTCTAAAACACTCATTAGTTTATTTCTTATTCTGTACCGAGACTCCTTACTCATCCCATGCTACATCCGTTTCCTCTGCATGTGTGTGCACACGTGTGTGTCACTGCACGAAGCACCGACATGAGAGCTGTACCAAGCGTCCAAGTCATTGTAGGGCTGATACCTCCTCGTTCCTTCTTGTGAGAAGGTCATGTTTCCTAGATCTTTATCTCTGTCTGCAGGAGGTGGCCAGGGCCAGAGGCGAGGTCAGGCAGAGCAGGACCTTCAGGCCAGCCTGGCGGCACCACAGTGGGTGGCAGCTTGAGGCAGAGCAAGGTGGAAGTGCCCACTGGCCCACCATGGCCTGAATCAGAGGGTGTTTAATGGCCTCAGGTCCACTCTGCCCACCACTGTCGGGAACGATGCACCTGTGCTGGGTGTTAGGGGCAGCATGGCCCGGAGCCCGAGTGGCCCTGCCCAGCATTCCTGAGCTGGCCCAGCTGCCCCCGATGCACAGGACGCATCTCCTCACCACTGTGCCCAGGGGTAGATGATTGGTGCAGAGCCAGTGAGCTCAGAGCTGGCGCGGGCAGTCTGGCTGGACGGCAGTGACTCAGTGGGGAGGAAAAGTCGGGAAGTGGGGGCTGCTCACCACACCCGCCCGCAGGCACGGCAGGGAGGCTGTGAGCCTATGCGCGGTGGTGACAGCTTAATGGCCTTTGGTTAGAGCATCCTCAGGACAGAGCGGGAAGAGGCCTGGGCGAGACAGCTGCACTGCTGCGCTGAGGGGGGCTGCGGTGGGAACGCCCCCACTGCGTCTCCGCCCCAGCTCCGGTGCCGCCCAGTGCTCAGGGGGTGAGGCCCCGCCTCGCCTGCTCACTAGATACCTGCCCCGTAGCCGCCCCCGCAGGAGGGGGAGGAGCCCAGAGTCACTCTCCCCTGAGCCGCGCGCTGTCCTCCCAGCCGGCTTCCCTTGGCTGGGGAGAAGGGCGGAGTCAGAGGGACCGAGGGTCTGGGTCCCGGAAGAGCTCACAGTAGGACCGGCGCCCCGCCAGGCTGCCAGGCTCCCGGGGCAGGGCGAGCCCCACAGAGAGCAGGCAGGGACACGGGGCTCAGCCCCGCCAGCTCCCACCAGGGGCTCTGCTAGTGACCTCGCCGCAAGGCAGGCGCGCGCCAGCCCTCCCGGAGCGCTCTGGCCCCGGGAAGGGACGTGGGAGCCCACGGAAGGACGCCTGCGTGCACCTGCCCCGTCGCGCAGCCTCCTGTGCGTGCAGCCGGCCCCGCCCATGCTGGCCCTCTGGCGCAGAGGATGCTGGCTCCTGGCCCAGGGGCCGTGAGCCTCACGAGGGGTTTCCTCGCAAGCATTTCCAGGCAAAGATCCACTTCTTTCCCATACAGGAGGAGCAGGGTGAGGCTTGCGTCAGGCTCGTGTCCAGTAGGGAGGGAGGGAGGAGGAATGAGCAGTGAGTGACCCGCCCCAGCCCACACCGTGTGACCCGCTCGTGGGTGAGAGGTCACCTCCTCACCCCCTGAGACAAAGACAGGGGAGGGGTCTGCAGTCCCCGCAGCATACCCGTTGACCTGATACTGAGGCACATTCTGTATCCTGATGCTTTCTGAGGCCAGACCTGCGGGTGCAAAGGCCTGTGGCAGAGAAGCCTGGCGCAGGTGAGGGAGCAGCCCAGCATGGAGGGCAGTGTGACGTGACATGGAGGAAATATCTGCCTCGGCCCAAGGGTCCAGCCAAGCCGCGGCAGGAGATGTTCCCTCAGCAGACGGCATCAGAAAGCACTCAGGATCTGCGCCCGGGCCCCAGGGGCCTCCGGGCTCTGGCAATGGCCTCAGGCGGGCAGAGCCGGCTAGTCTTGGCTGTGATGCTGCTGGACCCAGCACATCCCTCAGTTCTCTGCTACGCGAGAAGCCCCAGCCGCGGGCTGGAAGATGCCCTGACTGCTCAGTCCGTGGGCAGGGCAGGACGGCCACTCGGGGCGGACCCCTGCTGCTCCCTGCACGTGGGCCCCCCGGGGAAATCTGAGGCATCTGCTGGCACCCCAGCTGGCACCACAGGCTGGGGCTGCCCTGGGGCTGCTCAGTGCCCGAGACGGGGTGGAATTAGTGGTCTCTGCCCACATCTCCGGGGCCACGTGGCCCTGCCGCAACCAGCCACAGGAGCAGAGGCCTCTCTGGCACGGTCGTGCTGGGAAGAGCCTGGAGCTGGAGACGCAGGTGCCATTTGAGAAGAGTGACATCTGGCACACGCAGCCCACCATGGGCCCGAGCTGCGGGGACCTGCCAGCCTCAGCTGCTGCCCACTGTCCACTCGCAGCAGGGGTGGGTGCAGAGGCCCCAGTGAGCCACCAGGCCCGTTCCTCAGGCTGCTTGGCCAGCAGCACCCCAATGTCGGCCCTTAAGGGCGTCTCCAGTGCCCAGTGGACTAATGAATCTTAGCCCGGACATCTTAGGGAATGGAGACTCTGACAGTCTCAGGAGCTGCGGAGAAAGTGCCTTGTCTGGGCAGCTCCTCTTCAGGTTCCTCTTGTAGAAAATGGCTTCATCAAGCACAAAGCCTAGGGCCCCACCACTCCTCGGTGATACAGAGAGCTCTTCCGGGGACACCTGTCCTGAGCCAGGTGCTGAGCCCCCGTGATTTTAATGCAAATAGAACACATCTTCTGAATGCCAGGGAAAGTAACGCTGCTGCTGGGCTGGGAAGGGTCCAGGCTGGAGGCTGAGCCCACTGACGCCATGAAGAATCCCCAGAATCCTCGTGGAGACTAAGGAGGCCCAGGAAAAGCAGACAGCAGCAGCGGGCTTGGCACTTGGGGTGGGCGGGACCCAGCTGACCCCACTGGGAAGCTCTGGGCTCCGGCCAACGAAGCACTCTGGCTTCAATGCCCGCCCCTTTTACTGGTGTTATTTCATTAGCAGTTTTACTCAGCGAGTGGCTAACAGCATCCAAGCTCAACCACCTGCCCAAGGGCAGCAGGGATCTGGGCTGGGCGTTTCCCATCCACGCACACAGCTGGGGTGCACCCCACACCCGGAATCTTCCTTACTGTTTGGGGGGCTCCCGGGGACTGACACCCCAGTGCATACCCTTCCCTGCAAGAGCCCCCAGCTTCTGCCCTGGACCCCGACTGAGGAGGGCGGTGACGTTGGCCACAGAGTTCCTGGCTGCAAACGGCTGCCCCAGAAGGTGTCTCCTGCTGCGCGGGCTGCACACCCCAGAGGACCTGGCCCAGAAGCTCTTCACCTGGGCAGCTTCTCTAGGCAGCGCCCAGGCAGAATCCTGGCCACTTCCTGCTGGAGAGCTGAAGAGGACGAGGACCCGCTCTGTCCATCACTGCCCACACTAGTTCTAGGTAATTTGGTTCCCTCCTTACAGAGCATTCAAGGGAACCAGCAAGCTGTCACCTCCTAAAACAAGCTTCTGATGGATTAAAATCGGCCTCACATATAGTGTGCTCTGCAACGATCCTTCCTCATATTGCAAATTGAACTCTTAATGTCTCTGTCACTGGGCCCCCGACACAGGGCCTGCCTGTGCACCCAGGTGGCAGAGCCCACATGCTAAAACTCCACTTGGCTTTATTGCCTCTCGCCTGAAGAATTACTGCAGGGCACAATCACAGCGCCTCTCGAGTGTAACTCCCGGAGCTGGGCTAAGAGAACTGCCCGTAAGCCTTGGAGAGACACCCCATAGCGCCTCTTGCGCCCTGAACAGAAGCAGTCAGAACCCCAGGACAGCAGGGCGCAGGCGTGGGGGGGGGGGCTGCCAATGTGGTGGTCTCGGTCTTCCCTGGGGGCCGGGCTTGTGTGTTTTGGATAAGACTGGCCACAGCGAGCGGGGGGGTCAGAGTTGGCTCCAGGAGGGCTGACGTGGGGCGCAGGCTCTGTGTCTCCCCCTGGGCTCCGAGTCCCGCTGCTACTGTCCTGGGACGAAGGGAGGCTGGGCTTCAAGGGTGGTATGGACGGACCTGTGGGGAGCACAGGCGCTGGGTGGATCAGAACTCCAACGACCATGGCAGGGTCCAGTGTGGCCTGGGGAGTGTGTGTGGGCCTGGCCTAGCACCTCCTCACTAGCCCATGGCAGGAGGTGCAGGGATCTGGGGCCTGGTGGGTCAGCAGGCACCGGGGAGGCGCTGGGCACCCACTGCGGCTAAGCCCTGAGGGCCACTGGTATTGCTGTAGCTCAGTTTGGGCCCAGCCCAGGATCAGATCTTGAGGTCTGGGGCCAGGAATTTAGCTCAAGTGGTACCACGCCCACTTTGGAAGCACAAGGGTCCGAGTTTGATCCCTCATACCACAAAAAAAAAAAAAGGTTTTGGGGTCAAGGGGTTGCGTTCCACAGACCCCAGGATTGTGGGGCCCCGGATGGAGGCAGACAGGTTCTGATCCTAGACCCTCAGAGCAATGGCCTCCTCCACGCTCATAGCAAGCACTTGGACTTGTCTTTGCTCCCGGGGCCTGGAGGGGAGGCTGACGCTCGGCCCGTCTCCTCAGCAACCACCCAGGACTGTCCCCTTGTCCCTCGTTGGGCCCCAGGGTGCCCGTGTGCTCAGCAGGTCTCCAGGGAGGGGCAACTCCGAGCCAGGCCCAGCGGAGTGTGCAGGCCAAAGAGCCACGGGCCTCACCCAGGACCCAGCGGGGCAGGCCACGCTCGCTGCATGGTAACCGCTCAGTGGAACAGCCAGCGTGGCCAGTGCTTGGCGCGCAAGTGACAGAGACCAGCTGGGAGCTTCCTCAAGGGTGACTGATGGGAGAGGGGTGTGGGGACTGGTAGGGTCACAGGGTGCAGGCTGGAGGGCCGCGGGCTGAGGGTTTCCCATTCCAAGGGGTGTACTGAAGAGCGCCAGGGCCTTAGGGGACTCAGGCAGACAGGAGGCAGGGACTCGGGCCACCGCGGCAAAGGTGGTGGCTCATGCCAGAGCGGGCAAGCCCAGGGCACGAAAACGCCTGGCGACGAGTCGGCCCAGCTGTGAGTGCCTGTCCGCGTCTCCCCAGCACCCGTCAGCCAGGGTGCGTCCCTCGGCAACAGCGACAGTGTGTATCTCTGTCTTCCTGTGATGGGCTGGCAGCGTTGGGCCGCCCTGGCCTGGAGGTGGGTCCCCTGGTGCCACAGGTCTCTGAGCCTCCTGGGCTCCCTGTGATGAGAGCGGTGCTGCCCGCGTGTGACGCAGCCTTTGCCCAAGTCACGACCACCTGCTCCCGCTGGCCAGGCAGAGCTGGGACCAAGCTTGAGTCTCCTCCTGCCTGAGGGACACCGAGCCCTCCGGAGTGTAGTGTAGAGCAGGGCCAGGAGCTCAGCCCGAGCAGGGTCTCCGTTGTCCTGCGGGTTCGGGGAAAACACCCCCAGAATCTTCCTTGTAGGTGAGGCATCCTCAGATGGAACGGGGGGAGGGGCTGCTGCATGGGGAGCGCGTCAAGAACCGCTTTTCCCAGGGTGTCGGGTGTCAGAGCAGCTCTGCCCGGAGGAGGCGCTGTGCCCCGGGAGGGTGCCGAGCTCCGGTGGCCGCGCTCGGGCTGCCTGTGTTGCCTGCTGCCAGCGCTCACCCCGGGCTGGGCTGCCAGCAGCAGCACCGCCCGCGAGCCTCGTTACGGTAATCCGCCGCGATGATGCTAAACATAAAAAGATTGCTTTCCCGGAAAACTGCTGACACTCGGGTCTGGGAAGAGAGGGCGTGCGGCCGACGGGCTCCCGATCCATAGATGCCTGACGGCTCAGACCTAATCAATCTTCAAGCCTGCGAGCCGAAATAGTCGTGATTTATGAAACTCCGCAGGTCGGATGGTAGGAGACGTGAAGCAAGGTGCTCTCCCGAGACTACGCGCACGGCGTTGCCCGCACGGCGCCCCCTGCTGGCCGCAGGGCTGGGAGCCGCACACCCCCTGCCGCCTCGCAGGGGCGCTGTGATCTGCTTCCCAGCACTTTGTCCTTCGGAGGCTGCTCAGGAGCCCCGGGCGGGAGAAGGTGGCCTCACTCTCTCCAGCTCACTGTCAGGTCTGCACCAGGGTCTACAGGAAAGACCAGCTTCCAACCATTTTAAGACCAAAACCTCACACTTCATCGCCGTCACTGCTCAGCGGTGTGACTGTTGTGCTAGTTATCAAACCCACTGCCCGACAACCGTGTGTGCCCCGACCCAGAGCCACCAGAACCACGAGCCGGAGCCTTTCAAGGCCTGGGATGCACAGCCCTCCAAACCCCAGAAAGGAAAACATCTGACCACGTGACAGGGAATTAAAAACATCTGTGTGATTACGGCTACCATAAACCCAAATTAAAAACAAATGGCAAACTGGAAGAGGGCATTTTCAATATGTTACAGAAGAATTAATAGTTTTCTCCTAAAGGAATATTTAAAAATAAAAGATGAACACACCCATGGAAAAGGAGGCCAAAGCCTCAGGTAGTCACTGCTCTGAACGGCACCGTGGCCGGTGACAACGGGCTGAAGACAAATGCATTTCGGGTCACTCGTCGGCACATGATGCACACACCAGCACGTCCACACTGGCAAATGCCACTTTAAATTGTAAAGGCCATTCTGGCCAAAGAGAGAGAGAAAGGAGAAGTATAAATGAGCCCATCTTTTTTAGGGATAGAGAGAAGGGGGAGGGGGTACATCTGGGCACGATTTCCCAAAATCCCAGTGAGTGCCATGGAAAAAATCTCCTACAGAAGTAAGTTCCCGCACAGATGTGCATAGAAGAGCAGCCGCCCTGTGTGATGCCGGAAGCTGCCACAGCCTGCACAGGTTACTAAATTATGACAGGAAGGCACGCAGCAGTAAGAGTGATAGGAAAGGGTTTATTGATGTGGAGCATCGTCTAAAATATCCTGCTGAGTAAGATAAAAGAACTACAGAGACAGCCAGCACCACATGCACGCTGTTGTGTGAGGAGGGAAACAGCAGGCAGCGAGAGGAGGCCGCAAGCCCGCGCAGCCGCGGATGACAGAGGGGGGGGACCTGCGTCCTGCTGCACTGTGCCACCCTGACTTGGTGCCCTCCGCTCACTGGGCACGACTCGGCAAACATGGGGAGCAGGGCGGCAGGCCCGTCCTCTCCAAGGCCCGCGAGCCTGGCAGGTCTCGGGCAGCAGCAGAGGGCACGGGGCAGCACAGCCACTAACTTTCCCTGTCAGTCAGGACTCAGTTTCCGAGCGATGATAAAAGGAACAGGGTG
>PVIC010012081.1:0-40378 GCA_004025085.1 Thryonomys swinderianus
CAAAATGTAATGACTTCCATCAGACTCGTGGTTTCAGTCCATGGTTGCTTGGCCTCATGGTTTGGGGGATGTGCTGAGGAGGAAGATGGCCACAAGGAGCATATGAGCAGCCAGCCTTCTCACACCCTGGGCTCAGAAGGAAGGGGGAGGGGTTGAGGCTCCAGTACCCCTGCAAGACCCTCCCTGAGGGAATGCTTGCCCTTCCACTAGGTGCTCCCAAGAGCAACACAAGCTGGACATTAAGTCTTTAGCATAAGGTCTTTGGGTACATTTGATGCCAACTTTTCGGAGCCTGCACCTGAGGCTCTCAACATGCCTAGAAATGCAACCCTGTTTTGCTCCAAGACTCCCTTTCCACCTGTTTCACAGCACGTGGTTACGGAGTCCAGCGAGCTCTTTCTCCTGCTCTAGTGACACCTTTGACAGCCCAGATACTCTGCCAGGCAGCAGGTTTCTTCAGGGAAAACAAAAGGCAAGGGTAGATAAGCCTTTGGCCACACACGCTGCCTGCAATACCCGGTTGGCACCTCAGCTTGCTCTTCAGTTTGCTCTCACAGGTTGGAAAACATTTTTATAATAGGCCAAATGAGAAATATTTTAGGTTCTGTAGGCCATTTGGTCTCTATCACAATTTTGTAACTCTGTCGTCATAGCTGGAAAGTGGCATTAGACTTAGAGAATTTATCAGCAAATCACCATACTGAAACTTAAAATTCATGTAATTTGCACATCAACTTGCAGTGTCGAGTCGTTATTAGTTCCCTGGGTATACAAAAGCAGGAGGCAGCCAGGTTGGCCCTTCAGCTATCATTTGCACTAATCTGTTGAACTTCAGTAGGAAAAGGGTAGGTGTAGAAAGAAAGCACAGGACGAAGTATCAGGAACCTGTCTCCCCTCTAGACAGCAGTTGCACCAGCAGCATCTGTTGGAAGTAGCTGTTTTGAACTCGGTCTAGTAAAGGCTCCTGGCTTCCAGGTTTGCGCAGTATACTGCAAATACTCTTGGTCAGTCTCAGCTCTGAGCACAGAAGCAGCCATATGGCCTGCTCTCCTCAGCCACATGGCAGGCAGCTGTGTAATGTTCTTGGAGCAATTCACATGCAGCTTCTGGGGAGCTGGGGTGGGCAAAAAAGCCTTGTCCTCCAAATATGGACTATCTGTGGCCTAATTGCTGCTTTTGATCACAGAGGCACAAAGTAGCTACTGTTGTTTTACTTCCTCCAACTTAAAAGGTTAGTGCTCCTTACCACTTCATTTTTTTCTTTTTCCATTTCAGGAGCTTGACATAAAGGACTAAGACATTAAAAAGCAATAACATATACAGGGGTAATTAGTGATCTGTGGATCTACAGGTAAAAGATTAGAAATGCAGAAGTCTACATCTCAGTTGATTCTAGGGACAGATACAGCCTATAACAATAAAAAACAAATCCTAGGGAAGGAAGACAATCTGTTCAAATGGCCAGTTTTTCAACAACAATGACAACAAAATCATGAGGCACAGAGAGAAAGAAGAAAGTATGGGCCATTCAAAGAAAAAAAACCATCCCTAAAAAAGATCTGATGCCAGATATATTAGATAAAGATGTTTAAACAGGGCTAAAGGAAGATGTGGCATTTTTTAAAAAACACAGATAAAAGAAAAATATCAGTGAAAGGGTAGAAAGCCTAAAAGGAAACCAGGATGGAATTCTGGAACTGAAAAGTAGAATAACTAAAATGAAAATCTTACTGAAGGACATCAAAGTCAGACTGGACCAGGGAAAAAAATGAATGGGGGATTTTGAAGCTACAACAGTGGGCATTATTCTGTTAGCAAAAAAAAAATAGGATGGAAGAAAAGTGCATAAGCCTAAAGGGTTCCAGGTAAAACACTGCCCAGCAACAGCAACATACACAGTCTTCCCAAGTGCACGAGGTACGTTCTACACAGAACATATGTTGTGTCACACATTAAATTTCAATAGATTTGAAAAGAGACATATCAAAGAAAGTATCTTTTCCCACTGTGGGATGAAGTTAGAAATAAAAAATTATAAAGCAAATTAGAAAATACTAAAATATAAATGAAAACAAAGGTACAGTATATTAAAACTATAGGATGTAACAAAAGCAGTGTTGAAGGGAAATTTGTAGCTACATATTTATTTTTAGAAAGAAGAAAGCTGTTGAATAAACAACCCAACTTTACTAATGAATGAATTAGAAAATAAAGATCAGAGCTGGGAATGTAACTCAATGGCACCACATGTGCCTGGCAAATGTAAGGTCCTGAGTTGGATTCCAGATATCACACACAAAGAAAAGGAGAAAACACAACAAACTAAACTAAAGCTAGCAGATACAAGGAAATAATATAAAACAGAAATGATAGAACAGAAAAAAATAGAGAAAATGAGTAAGACCATAAATTACTTGAAAAAAATTAACAAAATTGACAAGACCTCAGCCAGATGGACTATGAAAAAGGAGCCAAGATTCAAATTACTAAAACCAGCAATGAAAGTTATTCTACAGAAATAACTAAGGATTATGAGAGTATTATACACAACTGTATGCCAAAACTTGAGTAAGCCATATAAAATACTGGACACATTCCTGGAAACCCATAACCTACTAAGATCAAATCACAAAGAAACAGGAAATTAGAGTATACTTAACACTAGTAAGAACAGAATCAGTAAACAGAAATCTCAAGGAAAGAAAAACCTTAGACTTGATGACTCCAGTGGTGAATTTCAACAAACATGTAAAGGAGTCCAATACCAATTATTCACAAAATTTTCCAACTATTAAAGAGAAAGTACTATTTTTAATTAATTCTAAAGGCCAACTGACCCTGATATTAAAACCAAAGATACTACAAGAAAACTACTCACCACTTCTCTTCATGCATACCGATGCAAAAATACTAGCAAGCCAAATTCAGCAGTATATTCAAAGAATAATATATCATGATCAAATGAGATTTCCAAAATGCAATAATGACTCAACATTGAAACCCAATACAATGCAACACACCATGGAATTAAGAAAAAAACCACACAGTTATCTTAACTGATGCAGACAAAAAGCATTTGAAGAATTCAACACCCTTTCATTATTAAACATTAAACAAGCTAGGAATCGAAGGAAACTACCTCAATAACAAAAGTCATATATGAAAACCTGCAGCAAACATTATAGTCAATGGTGAAAACCAGAAAAATTTTTCTTCTAAGGTCAGGAACAAGGCAAGGGGGGCAGCTTTCACCAATTTTTTCACTTAAGAGTTCTAGCCAGAGTGATTGGGCAAGGAAAACAAATAAAACCCAAATTGGGAAAGAATAAGTAAAATTCTCCTTGTTCACAGATATGGTCTCATATGTAGAAATCCCAAAGTGTTCTCTCTCTCCCACATACACACGCACAAATTGTTACAATAAGTGAACTTTATAATGTAGCAGGACCCCAAAGAGCCAAAATAAGCTTGAAAAGACCAAAACTGAAGGAGTCACAGTTCCTGACTTCAGAATTTATTACAAAGCTGCAATAGTAAAAATGGTGTGGTGCTATTGGCATAAAGATGCTCGTATAGATCAGTGGAATAGAGAGTATAAATAAACCTCTCATATATGACTAAATGAGGAAATATATATATATATATAACACATATGGAAATACCAAATAGTTTCTCTGGTGTGAGAAACTGAAAGTGTAAAAGAGGACCAAAATGTATAATAGATAATGTGAAATATGAAGAAAAGGTTTAAAGAGTAAGGGGAAGTGGGGCAGTAGGGGAAAGGAAAGAAGGGAAAGGAAAAACTATGGGAAAAGGAAAAAACACAAAGTGTTTTTAAATAGGGAGGGGCAGAGGTGTTGAAAGGAGTGCAAGGAAATAGGGAAAAATAGGAACCAAGATGTACAGGTACAAATTCTCAGTGATGAATGTCATCATACTGTATTCCTAAAATTATCATTAAACTTCATGAATAGGAAAAAAAAACACAGGCAAAGGATTTGAATAGGTATTTATCCAGATACATGGCCAATCAGCACAGGAAAAGACATTCAACTGAAAAGTCTGTTTGGCCCTGGCAGCCTGGCTATGGGTACATATCCCTAACAGCCTTTCCTTTATGGGATTAGACAGGGCTGTATGTGTGAAGAGAGGGGATTAGATGTTTAATGAATACAGTTTCAGTTTTCATCTCCTTAAAATTGAAAAATCTTGTGGAGATGAATAGTAGTAATGGTTGCACATTATGGATGTATTTCATGTCATTGAACTGTACACATCAAAATAGTTATGATGAATTTTCTTATGTATGTTTTGGTACAACAAAAAGACTGAGGACTTCCCAAGGGCACGAGCCACAGGTAGTTTCAAAGGAACTGACTTCTCTGTCCTCCTGTTGCTACAGAGCTCTCTTAACTAAGTTCATCCTCAGGTCTACCTGGCCCTAACAGGGCTTGATTTGGTTTCACTAAAACAAAGGCCTCACAAATCCTGTGTGGGAATCAATCATTAAAACACAAGATATCCAATCCTTTCTGAGAGTCCAGTGGTTTCCAACTATTGGTCTCACCAAATGACAAGGTGATTAGCTGTTACTATAAATCACTTTCAATAAAAAATAACTGTGATTTTTGGCAAAAAAATACATTGGAAAAGTTCAAAGAGTTAAGTGATCTTTGTGTAACAAAACCTGCTGTATTGGGGTATAGGGTAGCTCAGTGGTAGAGCAGCTGCCTAGAATGCACAAGGCCCTGGTTTCATTCCCCCGGCAGAGGTTCAGGGAGCCCTCCTTATATTTCCATGTACTTAATTTAGGTAGACAAGAAGCTATAATACTTACATGCACAATGTGAAAAGTAGAAACAGAACTGGGTCACTCTAGTAACACATGATAGTTAATAGCTTTCATCTGTTTCATTTAAATTTTTAAATCATGTTGTGCTGGGAACTGAACTCAGGGCATTGCATGTGCTAACAAGTGCTCTACCGTGGAGCTACATCTCCAGCCCTAATAGGTGAGTTGTTTTTTTTTAAAGTTTGCGTATGTATTTAGTGATTAACAACATTTAAAATGTTTGTTTCATAAATGCCAATAATATATACTAATAATCCAAAAATATTTTAATATTTAGAGCTTTATAGTAATAAGAAAATTTAAGGATTACATAGTCATATGTCGACACAGGAATAGGATTTTTGCAAAGCAAATATACCTCAAAGAATTATAATAAGTTGATTAATGGGAACATTTACAAAAATAATATAACCAAACTCTAAAGGAAGTATATGGAAATAAATGTTTACTATAACAAATATATTACTATTTTTAAAAATACATTAAGAGCAAAAACTCAGCTGAACCACCTTAATCATATACTCCTCTCAGGTGATCTTAAGCTATTAAGATGATGTCGTGAGGTAACATGACCTGGTTATCCCACCATCTCATCAACACATATAAATAAACATCTCAGATCAAATCAATCCTATTAGAGATATAGATCTTTATTAAATGTGTATTAATAAACAGCACAAAACAGCTTATACAACAGCCCCATCCCATGAGCTTGTTGACACTGATCTGACTGGAAGCTGTCACTAGAACACTGCAGAGGCAGGATTCACTTCTGCTCCTTGGACACTGAACCATCAGACAGCTCTTTCTTTTTTGTTCTGGGGGATTGTTTGAGATGGTATTTTGCTATGTTGCTCAGGCTGGCCTCAAATTCCTGAACTCAAGTGGACCTCATGTCCAAACCTCTTGTGCAGTTGGCATTACATGTACGTGCCACCATGTGAAGCCCAGACATCTTTTAAAATCAACAGCCCAAGAGAAAGAAGTCAACAGCTTCACACTAGGCTAGGAAATGTCTCTAGATCTTTTAGCCAGCCCCCTTGTCTTGCTCTCTGTAACTACCTGCCCAAAGTCCACTCTTAACATTCATGTCAATGAACAGGCTTTCACCAATAAAAGCAGCAGAGCCCTGTTGTCCTGTCAGCCAGCTCACTCATTGGTGCCACATCTGACCTGGGTTACACTTTCACCCGAGCAACTCACACTCAATGCCACAAACTGCAGAATTTTAAAGTGAGTTAAGGACATTTTGCAGTGTCTAATTCCTATCCTAGCAGGCAGCTTTAAAAGTGATGTACATTTTCTTGTAAAATGTCAGGATGCACAAAATGTTTTAAATAGAAATCCAATTTTAATTTATAATGAGAACTTTGTTAACTTTATTTTGTTGTGTTTTCTTTGTTGTTGTTTTTCCAGTACCAGGGGTGGAACTCTGGCCCTCATGCACCCAAGGTTGGCGCGGTACCACTTGAGCTAAATCCCCATCCCTTGTTGTTATTGTTTCTTGAGGGGGGTCAGACTGTGTAGTTGAGATTGGCCTTGAACTCAGGCCATCCTGCCTCAGCCTCCTGAATACTGAGATTACAGGTGTATGCCATTCCACCTAGCACTTGTCAACTTTAACATACTTAAAATGTATAGACATTTTAAATCATTATCCTCCTTTGGGAATTTGCTTCATGTGCAAAATATTTTTAGGAGTTACACATGGGTAGAGAAAAGGCTATGTTCTATCTAGAACATGCAGGAATTCTACGATACTTGGTTAAAAGTGTGTTCTTTTAGATTTCTTGCAAGCCAACCAAGATTGTAAGATTAGCATTTCTCAAGCCTTCAAATATGGCTTTGTATGAGTTGACCTTTGAGTATTCTTCCTTTGCATTATCTTAAAGATAAAACAAGTCTAGAGAAACTCTTGGCTAACTTTTCTTTTAAAAGTGAACACAAGTATTGTCACGGGGAAGATAACTTTGGGAATGAAGGTGCAAGTTCCAAACAAGACTGATAATACATGAGCATCCAAAAATAGAGGACTATTCCGAGGGACAAAGAGGTGGAGAGGGACCAGCCTTAACTTTACCAGGTATCCAACATTCATACAACATATACACTCGTCATTTCACTGATTTATTTGTACACTATCACAGAAATATCTAAACTGCTTTGCAAAATACATGTAATCAAGATGAGTAGACAACTGGATCTCCTGATACGGAGATGCCAGAGGCAGGACTGCAAGCACATACAATTCCTGCAGGGACAGAGCTTTATTGGGGAGGGGGTGTCAACTAAATGGAGGCTTCAGGTGAAGGAACCCAGAAATGGTTTCTGACTTCATTCCATTGAGGGGAGCCAGTAACTGGACACCCCCTTTAAGAAAGGAACCAAGCTACTTTCAGAACAAACATAAAGGCATGTTTTTTATTGATTTATTGGGGTGGGCTAAAGTCCAGTAATTTTCACTGACAAGTGACATGGTTCCAGAAAGTGTTTCCTCTTATTTGAGACTTGTACCAGCAAGTGATCATGGTCAACTCATCCTAGGAACTGCTGAATTTTGAGGTAGCTGGCACTATCATCCTGCACAAAACATCCTAGCCTTAGTAGGCTTGGGCCGTGGGACAGGGCTAAAGGATTTTAGATGCTTGTGAATGCTTGAAGAAACATAGGGTGGAAATAGAAAACAGAAAGGAGAAAAAAAGAAGACAAACAGCTTCAACTGACAAGATAATACTATACTGGAACAAAACACTTTTTAATAGTCAGTACTTTTGGGTAATCAATACATGTCAATATGAAAAGAATCTTATCCAAGGGCTGCAATAAAGGGTCCAGGCACAACTTGAAGACAGAGATGCTAAGCCTTTGATTTCACTGTAGTCAGTCATCAGACACCTGTAGGCTTAAGGGAAAGGTCAGTGTTTTCAGTGAAAGTGGGCTTCAGGTCCCTAGGAACTAATCCAGGCAACTCTTCTCATAACTACACATCAAAGATGTCACTTACAGCAAAACTACTTGGAACTAAGCATGTATGTCCCAAGCATTTGACTTCCAAAATCAGTGATTTTTGTTTAGTAAAATAAAACTAGAGGTTTCACTGTTTTTTTTTGTTGGTAATAATTTCCCATTTCATGCAAACATTCCACTTTTGTGGTTTTATGAGATGTGACACATCTGTTGAAAAAGTGTGAAGAGTAAAGAAGTAACATGCCACGCTGTCCCACCACACTGATTCCTGTTTCAAAGGCTGGGGTGTAGCTCAGTGGTAGAGCATGTTCTTAGTATGCAAAAAGTCCTGGGATTATTCCTAGTACTACAGAAAATATGTAAACCAACTATATAAAATGAAGTAACAAATATTAGTTTATCTTCATTCCTGATCCTGAGTTCTTTGAAGACCACCCTGTGTTCTGTAAGTCTTCATTCTCCCGAAGGAGGAGGCCTAAAAACAAGTGGAGAAAAGAGATGACTAGTAGTCAGCGTATTTTCTGAACCACAGCCTCAGACCCTGCAGTCCCCAGGCAGGCACCTCCACAAGCTCTTTGCACACAAGTCTCCAGAGGCTGGTGGATGGTGTTCACAGCAACCCAGTGTCTCTGGGACCCTGTGCTCCTGACAGCTTCTGCTGGCTCAGTGAGGAGACTTGACAAGGTAAAAAGTATAATGGCTTTAGTAAAGAACATTTTCTCCTGATAAACTGGGTATGTTTCTATCAGACACTGTTATCTCACTTCGCTGGAGACTGAAAAATAAAATCAACTCATATTTTTGATATTCCTGCCTAGCCAACTCTGCAGTTTATGAAGCCAACTATGAAGATTGAAACATGGGGGAAAAGTACATGAGAAATAATTGTATAATTTCACAGATCATTGGCAAATCTGACTTCCCACTATAAGACTCTAGAGTTGTATTAGGAGTTTTATTTTTATCTAATCTCTGTATGTCATTCAAAAGAAAACTTTAACCTGTAACTATACTGTTAATAAGACTCACTTCTTTCCTGACACTCATGGAGAGATACCAGAGAAAGCATCCATTTAAAATATAAACCATAAATGAATTAGATACACGGTCACCTAAAAAACAACGTACATACAGCTGAGGTGAGCTCCTCATCAGGTGAAATTTCAGATACAGCGCCTGAGTCCTTAGTCCATTATGCCTGTTAACCCACCACCCTACTGCTGGGCATGGTCTTTAGATATGCTACTCTAGGACAGAGATTTACAAAAGATTTAAGTGTACAGTTTTTTCAGACCCAAGTTTACAGATAGTACTAAGTACAGAAGGCAAACGAAGGTGTTCCAAATTGGGAGCAGGGCAACAACAGCCCAGCCGCTCAGAGCTGATTATGCCCTAACTCTTACCAACTACGAAGATGACTGCGTTTCATCAAATGACAACTTTGAAAAGTAGTCATTTCCCTTAAATCTCAGCTGTCTGCTGACAAGATCACATTTCTAGAATCACATGGGCAAAGCTAAACATTGGCCTGTTCCTGTCACTTTAGGTCTTGGTCAAGGAAGTGGTATTTCTTGCTATCGAAAGGAATAACAATGAGAGGTGGGTTTAAAGTTGCAAGTTAACAGAGGACCATGAAAAGCTTACCTAGCTATTGACAGTAGGGCACAGAGGTATTTTCAGTTAATAATCTCCACAGAGCTGGGCTTGGGAGACTTAGGCAGAACCATTGAGTTTGAGGCCAACCTGGGCCACAGTCTGACCTACATGGTGAGACCCTATCTCAAAAACAAACTAACTCACTCCGTAGAGGGGTAGAGGGCCAGTGTGTGAATTGGGTTTTGATCCCCAGAACCCACCAAAACAAAGCAAAACAAAACTTCACAGGGCACTATTTGGTACCTGTCACTTACCTTCATGCTTAGGAAGCAGAAGCTTATCTGCAGGAGTCAGTCTCATTGGCTGGGTGCGGAAGGGGTAGTTTACTACCTCATTAGGGAAAACTGATTATTCTTCAGAGTTTCTTCTGGGAAGCTGACTTTAAGAGATTGATATCTAGGTATTTTTCCTTGACTGCTCTCAGCAACTCTAGGTGATATAAAGGCTTTGCAGTTATTCACATGACAAAACCAGCAGAAGTTGACATTTCTAGGACTTTTCTAGCAAAGTAGATAAGATCTGGAAACATTATTGAAGCCACATAAAATATGCATGCCTTGGAATGTTTATTGAGCTACAGTATTACTTCTGATTACTGAACTTGAAAATAAATACATTTTAAAATCCCAACATATTTGTTGCCCAAGGATTTCAGGAAGCACTGAAATGTATTATCTACTTTTCTCATGGTTTACCTGCCTATTAAGTTCTTACTTTTCAGTATTTATAGCAATCTTTTACCTTAACTCATTTCATACAGTGACTTTTCCTTTAGGAGAAATAAAAAAATCTGTCCCTACATGAATCATTAGTAATGCTGCCTCAAAGAAGCAAGGGTTCCCTGTCTGGCTTCTAAGCCTCCTCATTTCTGAGAAACTGGATGGAAAAGAGGCCTTTACTGACAATAATCACCTCACAGATGTGTGAAATATGTAAGTTTTGAGGGGAATGGTAACTTGCTATGTATTCCAGGATGGCCTCAAACTTGTGGAGATCCTGCTGCATGTGCCTCCTGAGTGCTGGGGTTACATGCATGCAACAACATGCTCAGCTGAAATGTGTAAATTTTGAAACGCACACTGACTTCTCATGAAATGACCTCCTGAGGGGATACTGACTAATCTTCAACTGAAGAACTGTCTGGGGTCTTTTTATGCCCCTGGGTCTTTAAATACTGGGTTGCCATCAACTAGAATCATAAGTAGAGCAAGCAGTTGCAACCGTGCAGGGACAGGGTTCTGATGCTATTGGGCATAATCAATAACCAAGCTTAAAGGCTTTCTGATCTAAGCAGCAACTGCAGTTACTGGCTACTCAGGTCAATCTGAAATATGCTTGCATTAGCCATTTACAATGGCATGGAGATTTCAAACTACACTTTTCACACTTACTAAAATTTCTGAAATTCACTCAAGATTTCTAACTAATGAACCATCTGTTAAAAGGAAAAAGTAAAACTCCATAAAATGTAGGGCCATTTTAATTTTTCCTTACAGTATTAGAGATAGAATCTGAGGAATTTATAATGAACTACATCTTCAGCCTTTTATTCTTGAGATAGCTAAATCACAAATTGTCTGGGCTGGGCTAGAACTTGTGGTCCTCCTGTCTCAGCCTCCCAAAGAGCTGGGATTGCCAGTATGTTACATCACTCAAGGCTCCAGGCTCGAGAGCTTACTCTTCAGGTTATTTGTGGGAATTTTGAAGGTGCAAATCGGTCACTAATTCATTGAGATGACAGCATTGTTGTTGTGAGCTATAAATGGCTCTTAACTTTTCCTACAAGCTATCCTGTCCTTTCTTAGGATCACACTGTTTCTTCTTCTTTTTTAAAAGAGTAATTTGGAGCTGGGAATAGTGGTTTGGACCTCTAATCCCAGCAGTCTGGGACACTGAGACAGATGGATTGAAAACTCAAACCCAGTTTGGGAAACTGTACCAAAATAAAGACAGGGTTGAGAGCTATAGCTCAGTACAAAAGTCCTGGGCTCAACCCTTAGTATCACCTCTATACCCCCCCAAAAGAAAGGCACCAGACTGCCAAAATGTATTCCAAGAATAAACAGCCAGTTATGTGTTCTTATGTGAAATAAATTATGGCAGTTTACCTGAGACTAAAAAGAATAGGCATTAAAAAAAAATAACAAGAACATTGCCATACCTTAAAAACAAAACTCTAAAATGCCATATATAATGTTGGAAGACCAAGTGGAAGGCTAAGGAAATGATCAAAATAAGGAAAGCCTTTATGTGAAGAGATCTTTGTATACTACTTGTTAAAACAAAGTTCAACTTCCTCTATTTCTAAAATTTTCAAAATAGTTCCTATAAATGTAGCATGTACTCATGAAAAATAAAAAGAAATTTATATCAGATATTTATAGAAAATAAGCTACTCACTAAGATCATAATGTATGCTTAATGTATGTACTTCTATAAATAAAAATGGCATATTTCTTTTAACATTTAACAATATTGTAGCAGTATTTCAACATCAATGACTATAGATTATTTTACTAGCTCAGTATTTAGCTCTTGCCAATTCTTCCTATTTTGAGATGCTATTACAATATTGCAAGAGAAATCTGTGTATCTATGTTTACTTCTCATATTCTTAGAACTTGTTCCCCAAAGAATTGCCAGTTTAATGATACACAGATTTAAAAATAAAAAGAGGCTTTAGAATCAAAACTGTTAAAAGGTTACATTTATTTCCCAATTCAACCTGCGCATTGCTGTTTACGCTGTTAAAAAAAATACTAAAAAAAACCCCTGTCTCTCTTTAAGCCATTTTTAGTTTTGTTTTCTGTTACTTGAAAGTAAGAATATTGCTAACAGATAAAAATGCATGTCAAAGATAAACAATGATCTCTGGTTACTACAAATGATCATTCAGAAACAATCATTAGTGAAAATGGAAAAATCAGACATTTAAAGTTAGAAATAAAATAATACATATAACATAAATAAAATATATACAATATAACTAGAGACTGGAAAACTAAAAGGTATAAACAGCCATAAATATTATTAAGTGCACATTTGAGGCAGGGAACAGGAAGTAACAAAACAGTAGGAATTGTGGCAGAGGAATACTCTGTTTATCAAAATCCTGGATTTTTTCCCTCTTGCACACATAGCCAATTATTTCTTATCATGCATAGAGGAGATTGGTGTTACAAGTTCAAGTTCTGACTCATGGCAAGGGGATGGAAGTGATAATCCCTTATCTGTGGTTGACAGACTAAAGGTTTCCAGGTGTTTCTTCTTTTTCCCATATGCTCACCAAATGGAGAAAACCTGCCACAGAACCAGGGAATGGGAGGAGCCCATTACTTTATGAAGCAGAGCTCCTCCTTGAACCTAGTTAGGACAATGATGTGAGGAAAACAATATTGTGATGAGCTCCTGAAATTGCAGTTATTAAAGCACCTAGCACTCCTTCTCCTAAGAGAAGCTGTGATAAAGAGAAAAGAGAGAATAAATGGAGAAAACCATGATGGAGTACAGGGTAAAAGCTCTATTTGGCCTTTGTAAGTAATTCTCAATTTGACCTAAATAACTGCTCTTATTTATGACAGATTAAACAGAATTTTTAATATTTAGAATGAATAATTCTTGTAATTCCAATTCTGGCTCCGCTCTAAATCCATCACCCAGGCTGGATGGTCTTGACTACATATTTGGGGCACTGATTTTCAAATTGTGTAAGACTGTGTCCCTGAACAGCTGGTCAAGAAGAAAGTTTTGTTAAAATTTAACATTAATTTAAATATGTATAAAATAATCCCTTGAAAAACAATTCTGGCACTTTACAGACACACTCCAATAAAGCTTTCTCTGTGATCAATGAAACCTAAACTACTAGTTGAATCTGTTATTGGGATGAAGTTCAAACCCAATTGCTCATCCCTTGCCCTGGTTGCACTGTCCTTAAGCCAACAACATACATCAATTATCAATAAGGATATAAGACACACAAGCCAAGTGATAAATTATATATTACATGTTTATTAGGGTACAACTTTTATGTAAAACTTACATTTTATGAAAAAAATCAAAAATATTTACAAATTTTGGAAGATAGATGTGCATTGTTCTAATCACAACCCAAAGTAGTAAATAATCCTTAAAAACACTTTTGTTAAAGAGTTTTGTGTTTACAAATTCCTGGTTGAAGAGTCGGCTACAAAGTTTTATCACTATACATAAGCAAGAACCAGCTTGCCAGATACATTTGCCACTGAAAACTTACTAGTCTTTTTTTTACACTGTTAGTGGACTTTTAAATGAAAAAAAAATCAACAAAACTCATATGGCTTCAAAATTGTAACCTGTATCCAATGTAACTTTATATATTGACACCTGGTATGAAGATTGTGGTAATTAACAAAGTGCTGAAGTTTAACCATTTCACTAATTTGTACATTTTTAGGTTAACACTTGATTTTAAAAAATATGGTGAGTGTAATAGTGTTTGAATTCCAAGAATAAAATATTAACTGCCCAATAAAAGTAGTTTGATTGCAAAGCAAATTTACAGATAAAATTCCAGTAGAACCTGTAGTTGGCATTTAAAAGAGAATAATATAACAATTAGAAATCCTAATTTTGCTATTTAGTAAAGAGTACATTTTAGAAAACTGTCTTAGGTATTGCTTTAGTTGAATCTAAATTTAAAATGGGCTAACACTGAATATATAAAAATACACATACTATGTTATATATATTGCTAAGGAGTGAATTTTCTGCTATATTTAGTATAGCAAGATGTTATATAAATATCCAGGAATAGGGTTTTTTTCTGTGATGCTCAACTGAACAATTAGTGGTTTATATAAATTATCTTATGTAACAGAAGTTATCACTTCAACTATGCAAAATGAAGAGGACTGGTATTTATCATCATAAATAATTCCCATTTCTAGATTATGAAACTTAGCCTAAAATGTCATTTTTTCGATTGATTAAAATTTGCTAAGAAGTTAGGCTTTGCCCCATTTAGAACATACAACCCACTTTAAAATATGCTTAGCTCAATCCATAGCTTTAAATAATTTACCTGTTTTTACCATATGGGAATTAAATAACAATAAAAGCATACAAATTGGTAATTTTTCTGATTGTTGAAATAAAACCAGTAACAGTACTTCTCCCCTGTTGCCAATAGTCACCATTTTAAAACATGTGTTCCTTATAATAAAGAATGTAATTAGTAAATAAATGTAAATTTTCAATGACAGAGATAAGGGAAATGCTAAATTGAGAGTGAAAATACCAGTTAACAATTTGCCATCACAGTTTTCAAAATTTATATTTCACTTTTGATAAGGTTAATGTCAAATATCTGAAAGTAATTTTTTTCACCAGTAAATATATTTCATTAGGCTTATTTCTCTTTTTAGTGGCTACAGTGTTATTACTAAAGAAATGAGCCAAAGTTCTTAAATAAAAATCAACCTTTAGTTTTTCTGAATTCCCTTCACAATTGCAGGCCAAAAGTATTCACAAAAATTATAAATATCCTGCAAAAACGATTTGACCTCTGTAATGTTCTGAATAGAAGATCCAGACTTTGAGAAAAAAAAGTGAGGCACATTAATGCACACTAACTAAAGAGGCACATTTCTGGTTCTTGTTATTGTTTTAAAAGGCACATATTATGTAATCCATATAAAAATAAATTAAATCTACAGCATTAATTCATCAAAACAATCACAACTTCTATAAAGTTAATTGCAGAAGTAAATTCTCTGCTGTCTTTTGCAAGCTTATTTTAAAACACATTGCACTTGAGAATTTCTTTAAAAATCATATAAAACACCATTTACATTTTATTAATATGTTCATGAGAATCAAATTAAATATTTTTTGCATATCATGAGGACTTTCTTCTGATTAACTTATGGCACATAACTCAATCTGATTGAGTGCTCTGAGTTAGCATCTAAAACTTAGAATTCACATTGTTTGTAACCATGTAAGATCAAACTTTAAAAATCTCAAAACTTTGACTCTAAAAATTTATGGAAAGCTAAATTATTTTGTGCTTGCTCTCCTGAAATTTTAGGCCTGATATTACGCTACAATCCCCTTTCTTCAATATAGACACTGAAGATAATTTAAAGTTTCAGCCTAAGAAAACTTCCTTTTTATTGAAAATATGAAGAATGTGCTTCCTGAATATTGCATTTGATCATTTGCAGTGTAAAAAATCATTTCAGTGCTACTTCTTTCAATGACTCACTTTAAAAGTGCGATTTAATGTTTGTAGTCAGTTCTCAAATATATCTAAGTTTGAAAGACAACATAAAAGTTAGAATAGTGTTTGGAAAGAAAAAGGTAATGCAGAATGACAGGTTTGTACTACTCTCTTGAGCCACCACTTTTCTAGGCCGATCAACAATCTGCCAAGTAGCGTCCTGCAAAACACCAAGCAGATTTGTGAAATTACTGTTTCAAATATACATTTCTGACTTCAATCACTGAGAGCTTTACTCCCATCTGCTGTTTACAATACATTAGAGTCACATCACAGATGTTCAGTTATGACAATCATGGGAACTCTCCCTACTAGAATTGTCTCTAATTTGACACTTTTTATCAGGAATCAAAAATATTTTTGCTGTGCTTTTATAGGTTATTAACTGCTGGACAGTTAATAACTGTTAGAATACAAATGTTTTCCTATGTACATTAAAACATTCAATATCTCTGAACTTACCAGTGGCAAACCGCTTCTTTACTAAGGAAAGCCTATAGCCAGTGCCAACAAGTTCAATATCAACTCCTGAGAGGGTACTTCCCTCACTGAGGAACTGTACTGCAAGAGTTGTGGGCTTACTAGGACCTTCTGAAAGATCAAATTTTGCTCTGAGGGATCCAGAACCTACAAAGAAAAGAATAAAGAACTTATATGGTGTAAAATATATTACATACCAAATAAAATCAAGTGGGCATAGACACTAAAATATATCAGTCTTAGGTTAAATTCATGAGATGTATACAGTAAACAAACCACTATTTATTTCAAAATCAGATTTTAGTGAATCTAAATTTTCATTAAGTGTGTAATCTTAATCCATCTTTCTCTTTTACTTAATAGTAATATTTAGAGATGTTACTTTTGTGACTGCATATTGAAGTGGATAAAAAGAAAAAAGTAATTGATAAGAGGGAAATCTTGGAAGGGCACCATCAGGACAGAATACAAAAGAAATTAACTGCTGAGTACAAGATCATGGAGAAGGAAGCAGTAAAGAAGGAAAACTGGGGCTGGAGGGTTAGCTCAGTGGTTCTGGCGCCTGCCTCGCAAGCACAAGGTCCTGAGTTCGATCCCCGGAAACCACATACAATGCTGGGCGTGGAGACTCACACCCACCAACAATCAATACCGCATACCACAGGGCCGGGTGTAGTGGCTCACGCCTGTAATCCCAGCACTGGGGAGGCAGAGACAGGAGGATTGCTGAGTTCTGGGCTACATAGTGAGCTCAGTGCCAGCCTGAACTACAAAGCGAGACTGTCTCAAAAAAAAAAAAAAAAAAAAAAAAAAAAGAAGGAAAACTGGCTACTGTTGGGAAGAGTTGGTTAACGTATTTTCTATTCTCTTTTCTTTTCAAAGTTTTAGTTGTCTGAAATTATGCCCTACATATTTCAGAAGTCCTTTCTTTTTGATATAAACATTCAGTTAGCACACCTCAGACTAAGAGCATGGCTTAAACAGTAAACTAATAGTAATGAATATCAAAGCAGCACTTAGGAGGTACAGGGACAAAATGGATCTCTACCAGAAACTGTAGGTGGTGCTGGTGATGATGATATTTAAGCCACAATTAACTACAGACATAGAGATTGGGGAACCTGTGCTAGTACAATGGATTAACATCTCCACACCACAGACACAAGTAGAGAACAGCAGCAGAACAGAGCAGTGACAAGGACCAGGCCCTGTTAATAAATTTATGATATAAATAGAGAGGATCATCCAAGGTATGTACGACAAAAATATTTCAGATTAGTGTTCTAGAAGGGAGGGGGAAGGACAAGATGAAAAGTCAGGAGTCAAACTGCAAGTAAATGAAATAGTTTGTGGATCTGAACTCAGGCCAGGAAAGGCAAGAACAGAATGAATTTGAAAGATGGCTAGGAGTTGTAATCAAAAGCTGGGAAGGAAGTAGAAGTCAAGGAGGTTTCTGGGTAGGCAAGTGTTCAAAAGTGTTGTGTAACAAGAGAAAGACCTTGTGAATCCCTACAGAAAAAGTTTAACACCTCAGGGAAGGGTGGAACAAGATTTAACAACACCAATTCAGCCTACACTACTGTGCCTGGTAGTACACGTCAGACTGGAGATGAACTACTACCTAATTCTTAACCACTGTCCAGTTGTAATAAGCAATCCGATTTTCTCAAAGTTCTACAATGTGCACAGAGCAGCCACCTTGGCTATCCTTAAACTTTAGAATTACTTCCTTTCTCTTTTCTATGAAGAGTGCCACAATAAAAAAAAATAGATTTGTTTTACAGTATTTGAAGTTGGATATTTTTCTGCAAAGTTTCAACTACATCAAAACTGTATTTGTAAGATTTTTCCATTTCCTCACACAGACACATTTCATACCTGAATAGTAGAAGGAAACTATTAAAATACCTGGCCAAAAAAGTGGGGTCTTATTTTTGAGAGACTAAGTCCCATTCTTAGTCAAGAAATTACAATTATAGTATACTTTCATTACATAAGGAAACACTCTCAACCTTGTTACTTGATTGTAAATTGTCAATGCAAGTAGGATTTCTTATTCCAGTTTAAACTAGAAATTTCAACATGAAAGTCTGATTCTGCATAATAGGTATAAGTGCACAGATAATACAAATATTCATGGTATTTTATACATAAATACTAGGAAAACTACTAATACCATGATATACTTAAAGTGTAAAAGAAGAAATAGCTGAAAAGCAAAAAAAAACCCACAAGGGCTGGAGGGTTAGCTCAGTGGTTCCGGTGCCTGCCTCTCAAGCGCAAGGTCCTGAGTTCGATCCCCGGAAACCACATACAATGCTGGGCGTGGAGACTCACACCCACCAGCAATCAATACCACATACCACAGTGCCGGGCATGGTGGCTCATGCCTGTAATCCCAGCACTCGGGAGGCAGAGACAGGAGGATTGCTGAGTTCTAGGCTTGCCTGGGTTACATAGTGAGCTGAGGGCCAGCCTGAACTACAAAGTGAGACCCTGTCTCAAAAACAAAAAAACCCACAAAATACTACTTAATAGAAATTGCCAGAGACTAATTAGGCATTCAGAGGGATGTATGAGATTGCTTTTTTAATTAAAATAAAATGAGACTACTGTTAAAGAGTTGATTGTGCTGGGAATTATGTCCTAATTTTAAGTTGAGTAAGAGAAAGAACTAGGGGTAATCAGCTAGCAGACTTCCCTTTTGCATTGTGAACTGAAAAAGATGCAGACTTAGTAGGAGGAGGCAATTAACTTGCTTCTCCTAAAAACATAATCACAGAATTGAAGGCTGTTGATGGTAGTCCTAATGGGGGAAATTACCCATAGAGTCCTTTCAGCAAGATGAGAGTAGACAAATGAATTTTTAAAGCTTGAAAGCTTCCACAATAGTTTCTTGGGGAGCAGGAGGATATCATTAACAGAAAATGAATTGAACTGTGTGTTCAATCAATTTCAATTAGTTATGGGGTTACCTACCTAGGTATTAGACATTAGGTATTTTTCTTAATGATGGCATTTAGATATAAGAAATATTTATATAATATTTATAAAGTAACACAACAAGTTCATTTTCTTGCAAAGAGCATTTTCAATCTAGACAGAAAAAATGTCTGCTTGTCCATTTTATACAAGGTATTAACTTCCACCTAGTGGTCAGTTCTAGAACTGAAGGCATGAAGTTGTAAGAAGAAATTTTCCATAAAAATGCCTTAGAAAAGCAATCAGGCTGTGGGTATAGCTCAGTGGTAGTGTTTGCATAGCACTAGGTTCTGGGTTTGATACCCAGTCCTGCGGCAAGGTGAAGAGAGGGAAAAGGAAAGAAATCCATTTTCAGTTACATCACACTGTAAACAAAAAGCATGCATATACTTACCTCCATTTTCTGATTTTTCTGAAATACCAGACAATTTCCAAAAGGCTTTCATTTGTTCAGCATTCCTGTAATAATAAATATCTTCAGATTAAGTGTCTAACATAGTACTTTAAGAACTTTTTTTTTTTTTTTTGCTTTTTGAGACAGGGTCTCGCTTTATAGTTCAGGCTGGCCCTGAGCTCACTGTGGTGCCCAGGCAAGCCGCCGCGAACTCAGCAATCCTCCTGTCTCTGTCTCCCAAGTGCTGGGATTACAGGCGTGAGCCACCAAGTCCGGCATTGTGGTATGCGGTGTTGATTGTTGGTGGGCGTGTCTCCATGCCCAGCATTATATGTGGTTACCAGGGATCAAACTCAGGTCCTTGCGCTTGCGAGGCAGGCGCCGAAACCACTGGGCTAACCCTCCGGCCCAAGAACTTTTTTTTTTTTTTTGGAGGGTCTCACTTTGTAATTCAGGCTGGCCCTGATCTCACTCACTATGTAGCCCAGGCAAGCCTCAAACTCAGCAATCCTCCTGCCTCTGCCTCCCGAGTGCTGGAATTATATGCTTTAGCCACCAAACCCAGCATTTGTGGTATGTGGTACTGATTGCCAGTGGGCATGGCCACCACACCCGGTATTGTTGTATGTGGTAACCGGGATCAAACCAGAGACCTTGCGCTTGCTGGGCAGGCGCTGGAACCACTGAGCTAAATCTCCGGCCCTAATATGATACTTTAGACACAGATGAGCACTCCAAATATAAATGCATTTACAATATTTTCACTGCAAATATAGTGCTCAGTTTAAATACTGTAACCTGGTAAAAAATGTGTTTGATTGATACAGCATTAATTAAAATGCTCTATTTTTCCCAATTAATTGAAGTTTAACATATTATAGGGCTCCCCTCATTTGTACAGGTCAGGAAAAGGTAAACATGTGTATGTAGCTAAGTATCTTGGTCAAGAAAAACACTGTTATGAAATGATGGAGTAAATACAAAGAGCTCAGAACATATACTAGGATTACTTGAGGAAACAAGAGAGGTAGTTAAGAGATAGGAGTATTAATTACTACCGAACACTAATAATAGGTGCTTCTACAAATGTGCCAGATGTTACATTTAACACTGTATAAATAATTATCATTGGTTTTAAAAGGTTAAGCAATTTGTTTAAGGGAAAATCAGTAAAGAACCATTCAAATCTTGTGGTACTTATAGTAAAACTAGTTTTATTTATTGTGGACTAAGGCTATTGTGGCTTGACTAGTAAAATGACAGCATCTTTTATAGCATGGCTTCTATGGGAAAATACACTAAAACTTTTAAAAAACACAACTTTTAGAATTTGGATTTTAAAAGTTGGGGACCGAAAGAAAAATGTAGCTTGAATTCATGAATACATTTATTTACCATACTGCAGGGGGAAGGGACTGCATATTTGTAACTCCTCCATCCACTGGTACTACCACCTGTATATTAGAAAGCACACTAGGAGCCATCATGGCTTCTGGATTATATTTATAATCCACTCTAAGATCTGTGGTGCTGGCACTACATTTCCAATATGTTGCAAGATTCAAAGGAGTGGACTGAATGCCATTTGATGATACCTTTAAAGACAAAAAACAAAAAATTGCCTTTAGTCTAAAAAGTACAATAGTCATATTCATCATATGGATACCTGGACATAAGAATTTACAGAATCAAAACTATCTAATAGGTCTGTCTGTTGCTAGGCAGAGTAAAGCTGACTCATCTCAAAGGAGTAAGGGTCACCTTAGTGTGTGAACCTGGGAAATCTACATCAAAACTGCCATGATACTTGTTTATAATGTATGTTCCATGGGATCCAACTGCAGAAAATCTGACTCAACAGCTGAAGGACAGTGCTCAGAAACATATTATCTGGTGATTCTTTGAGTAATGTCTGAAAGCTTCTCAATATTCAAAATTGTTTATGAATTATAACAATTTAAGATTTAAACCAGTAAAAGGTTGACCATGTAGTTCCACAAGCCTGGAATTAGAGTATTTCAAATATTTATAATCACATGACCCACAGTAAATAAAATAATTTCTTCCATGTCCTCAGCTCCCTGCTCAAATGTCTCCTTTTCAATCGAATTTAAGGTTACCCTGACCACTATGATTTTAAATTTTCACTTAAAGCAAATGTTCAGTCTGTCTCATCTTACTTTATACCTTTTCTCCATGTAACTTACTTATTAGCATACAATATTAATAGGTTTCCTGCGTCCTTTTTCTACCCTCAGGAATTAAGAAGCACTGAATAATGCATGCCTTCCTATTTTCTATTCTCAATATTTTTCTCTATTTTTTGTTTTAAATAGGTCACAGATGTGTAAATATTTTATCTTTTCTCTGGTATGAGAAACTGAAGATGTAAATGAGTTCTAGAATGCATGATATTGTGAAATAGTAAATACGCAAAGGGAAATGGGGTTTAGGAGTAAGTAATGAGGGGAAAGAAAAAATGTGATGGTACAAAAAAGAAAACAAAGCTTATACATATAGGACCAGGGAGTTCTAGGGTGAGTAGGGGAATGGGAAAAAATGAGAATTAAATCATGTCATATACTAGTATAATTCTCAATGTTGAGTATGATCATGATGTGTATATATAAAGTATCAATAAAGATTCAAATTTTTTAAAAAAGTCAGTAACTGTCATACTAATTTTATACTGGCCACTTTTACTAAATTCCCCTATGAATCTTGACTCTCTTGAGTTTTCCAGAAACATATCACATGGACATGATTAATTTTGAGTCCTCTTTTCCAATGTTTATTACCATTTATTTTATTCTCTTATCTAACTATACTGCTAACACATCTAGAAAACTTTCAATCTTGTTAGTATTAAAGGAACAAAGAGTGTTATATCAGCCAATTGACTGCTTTAGATGTTTTGTTATTAAGACTGATGTTGCAGGCCTTTTTGGTTAAATGTAAATTAATGTATTTATATTTACTTGGTATTTCAAACATAAATATATGGTAAAATTTTTATTAAGCTAGTTAAAATATTTATTTATTAACAGATTTCTAATTCTGTAAAATCCCTGTACTCCTAGGATGAACCTCATTTGGCTATGACATATTTATTTATTAATATGCTACCTCTCATTTGTTAATGTTTTAAGATTTTACAATGACATGACACTCACCTGATACTTTAATACATCTACATTATAATAAGAGGCAGCTGGATTTTGCTCAGATAGCTTCTTGAGGTAGAGAGTAACAGCTTGCATGTTCATCCAAAAATCTTTTGTGTTAGAATCACATTGTGATGGATCACTGTAGGTATAAAAAAAAAAAATCTGTGTATTTTTACCTGACTTATCTTTTCTCTTTTGCTTCTATGTAATTTTATGAACTGAGGAAGATTAGGAGAAATAACCAAAAGAAGGATAAGGAAAAAAAGAGGATAAAGAATGGAACATAGCAAAATCCTGCCTGAACAATAAAGACAAGTGATACACAATGGTTTAAAAATAACTATCATTAACACCAATAAAAAAATAAAAAGACATCAGAAGGTCATTTAATAATAATAACAATATAATTTGTTACTGTTTCCAGTTGAATATTGTTTCAAAGGAGGAAAACATTTACACAAACCTGAACACAAGTTGTGCATTTGGAAGAATTTGCTCAAGTCTGCTGATATTTTTCACCCTAAAGCACAGCACAGCTGGAGAGGGATTGCTAGTAAAGACCTTAATAATTCCACTTGGAAATGATATTGTCACATCACCAGTAATCTTCACAATACACCTGAAATTGGGAATGTTGACAAGTTATTAAATAAGATGCTTTAATCTCCACTTAAAGCATATATAAATGGAACTGTGATACAAATTTTATATATATCCTTTATGTAATTCTACTTATTCAATTAAATTTCTAAAAAAAAATTCTGTACAAAACAGCACACTCATCTAAGCATCATCTTTTCCTGGAATTAAACTCCAAACATGAATACAAGCACACTGGTAACATTTCTTTTTCTGTGGTTCCCACTTCCTGGATGACCTGTGAGGACACTGCTTCCCTGGTAACAGTTCCTAGTTGGAGCTATTTCCTTAGTCATAGCTATTTCAGCCCCTGTAGCACTTGGCTTGAAGGTGGTGGTGTAGATGTTTCCCTTATCCCTCACCATCTTGTCCAGCTCATTACTCCTTTTTCCTTTGAAACTCATGTATCAGACTGTATTACTGATGGGCTGGAGATGTAGCTTAGTGGTTGAGTGTGCTTAGTATGCCTAAAACCCTAGGAGCAAAAACGTCCCCTTAACACTCCTTTAAACAACCAAATAGTACTCACTACCCTCTTCCTTTCAGCTCATCTCAACACTTACTTGCTGAAAATCTGACCTCCTGGATCAATGCCAGTCTGGCTCTGATCCACTACTCATATCATAAGGTTTAATGATTTCAATATCCACCCAGATGATCCTTTGAATACCTGGTCACTTAGTTTTTCAGCCTATTACACCTAATTTCCTGTCTTTTGGCCTATCTCAGCCATTCCATTACCCCTTCATAATCTCAATTTCATACTCCCAATTCATCTACTTACCACTTGTTATTTTTGTAATTCATTCTCCCTAGTACCACACCTTTAATAATTCTCTAACTTCATCAAAATCTCTACAATTCACTGTTCTTAACACCATTTTCATTATCTTTCACTCATCCATCAAATCCTCATTTCCTCCTAATTTGGATTCCCAGACCCATCTGATAAATCTTCCACTGCTCTTCTTTCACTGTGCTTGAACAGAGTCTTAGCTAAATCTAGCTCCCTATCCACATTCTGTATAGCTGAAGACACTAGAAAAACATAATTGCACAAGCCAAACTCTTAAACCCCTTAGTGTAACCTGATAACCCAACATGTTCTTATCTAATCACTCTTCTGCTTTTTTCATAGCTTCTATCTTTATTTTAAATTGAATTCTTTATCGGTACATTTTATATACAGCTCACAATCACACATAACATTGGGGAATTGTATCAGTATATGACATAAGTTAATTCTCATTTTTACCCACATGCCTACCCACCTACACCTCCCCACCCCCTATATACATGCTCTTTTATTTTCTTTCAAAATCATATTTATTCCTTCCCCTCATTACATTCCCACACCAAATTTCATAGCTTCTATCTTTTAACATGTAATATATTTTGCCCCCTACTCTAAGATAGTGACTTTGTTTAAATTTTATTGCAGAAGATCAGAAAAAACTTTCCACTAAATGTCCAATCTACTTACTTCTTCACCTATATTTTCTGCTTTTCTTCCTGTTGACAGATGACTGTTTCTGTACCTAAAGCCAACTGTACTGACTGTGCCCTGGAGCCGATCATGTACCTAAGGCCTCCTCACTCATGCACTGTATGTTCTCCTTTATGCAGGTCTCATTCCCCCTTCAAATACTTCCCAAATACTATTTCTCTTAAGCATACAGACATGCTGAGACATATATATATATATATGTATATACGTATATATGTATATATATGTGTATATATATATAATTTATACAAAGGCTAAATTAAATAAAATGCTCCTCTAATTTTGTTATCACATTTCTGCTACCATTCTATTTCTCTGCTTTCTTAGAGCAAATATCCAAAAACTTAACCTACATTTGTTCTTTCCAAATACAGCTAATGTCCCTTACTCCCACCAAGCAAGCTTTTATCTCCACATCGCTACAACTGCTCTTGTGAGGTTTACCAATGACTGTATTGCCAATGGCCAATTTTTCTTGAGTAGTTGACATCAGATATAATTTCACAACTCCCTTGATGAAATGATTTATTCCTTTAACCTCTGGATAGTGCCCTACTGTTTCTCTCCTTCCCTCTCTTGCTGCTGTCTTGAACTCCTTCATTGGGTAATCCCTGTCTTTCTCTTTTCAGCACTGGAAGGACAGTAACTTAGTTTTCCAATCCCTTTCTACCTACTCCTTACAGACTAACTTCTTGTTTGTTTGTTTGTTTGTTTGTTTGTTTGGGACAGGGTCTCGCTTTGTAGTTCAGGCTGGCCCTAAACTCACTATGTAGCCCAGGCAAGCCTTGAACTCAGCAATCCTCCTGTCTCTGCCTCCTGAGCACTGGGATTACAGGCGTGAGCCACCACGCCCAGCCAGGCTAAATTTTGAATAAGTAAGTAAGTATATTTTATCTCTATTGACCAAACTCCAGAATTAGGTATACAACTATCTACTCAACATCACCACTATCATCACTGAACAATTACTTCAAACTTCGCATTCTGGAAAAAAAAAAAATCTTAGCATTGTACTTCCTTAGCAAATCTTGACAACTGTTTTCAAAACATATTCAGAATCCCATTCCTACTCACCACTTCTGCTAATGCCTTTGCTCAGATCACTATCACCTCTCACTTGGACTTCTGTAACCAGTCCTCTAATGCTCTGCATCTGCTCTGGCTCCTCCCAGTTTACTCTCCACACAGGGCCAGAGTACTCCTTCAAAACACAAACCATCTCAATGCTCTGCTGCTCAAAGCCTACAATGGCTCACTCAAACTAAATTCCAAACTCCTTATCAAGATCCACAATGCCCAACCTGATCTGGTGTCACTCTTAACGCTCCTCAACTACTCTCCCTCTTGACTACTCCCTACTCAGTAACATGGCTCTCCCTGCTATGTCTTAAAATTGCCAAATTCAGGCTGGAGGGTTAGCTCAGTGGTTCCCGTGCCTGCCTCACAAGCATGAGGTCCTGAGTTCAATCCCCAGAAACAACATATAATGCTGGGCATGGAGACTCATGCCCACCAGCAATCAATACCACATACCACAGTGTCGGGCGTGGTGGCTCACGCCTGTAATCCCAGCACTCGGGAGGCAGAGACAGGAGGATTGCTGAGTTCGAGGCTTGCCTGGGCTACATAGTGAGCTCAGGGCCAGCCTGAACTACAAAGTGAGACCCTGTCTCAAAGCAACAACAACAAACAAACAAAAAGAAATTGCTGAGTTCTTTTATTCCAGATCCATCCTCTCACTGGTTCCTTCTTTCTTGGAACCTTATTCCTCCAGATTTGCACGGCTCACTCTTGCATATCTTTCAAATATTTGGTTAAATTAAGTTCAAAAAAGTTTCCTGTAATTCTATCTAAAATAGCACTCTACCATTATTATTATTCTCTGAATCCTTATCCTGGTTTGCTTTTCTATCAGTACCCAAACATATAAGTATCTGTTTAAGTATTTTTTTTTCTTGCTATAATACAAGCTCAGCAGGAGGTTTGTTTTGTTTTGAAGAATTCTTAGCACTTACATAAAGTAAATGCTCATGTATTTAGAAAACAAATGTACTTGGGATGAATAATATGTTATAGGAAAAAACATTTGACCAAATATGATTTTCTTAAAAGCAAGAGAGAAAAACCACATCTATAAGAATCACACAGTGCCTTCAAGATCTTCTAGGGAATGTCACATTTTCACCAAAGATATACCATCAAATGTGTCATAATGGTCAATCAGTGTGGGCAATAGTGTAAATGCACTGGGGGAAAAGCCACGACTTACCACTGATTACCGTGATTTTTTTAAAATCTGAAAATTTTTACATGACCAAATAAGAAAGCAAAAAACAAGTAACAAAAGAAAACCCTAACCTATAAGAAGCCAAAATATAACTTAAAACTTACCAAGCCCCTCCCCCCATCCCAAAGCACACATTACATATGTACATTTAAAGAACTAACTTGCTAGGATCTGCTCCTTTAAAGTAGGCATTAACAGATTCTGTAAGGGCAACTGCCACAGGTAAGGTGTCTTGATTTCCAAGGCTGACAGGGCTGGGACCTCGTGACACCCCTAGAACACATAAAGTTCATTCGTTAAATACTTCAGAAAGATATATATTCAGTACCAAGGCAGAAGATTCATATTATTAGGTTTTCACAAATCAGTCTATTACTGGTTTCAAATAGTATACCCCAAACAGAAACTTGGAGGTTGAGAAATACAGCATAAAACAAACTGAAAATTAATATAAAGGAAAACAAAAATCAGAACATATAATACTGACTTAAATGGAAAGATAGTTAAGGAATATCAAAGGAAAAATTCTTTAATTTAAAGAGCTAAAATTACTACTATGACTTTCAAATGCCAAATTCTGGTTTTATTAATCACAAACTTCAGGGCACTAATTTGGATATCTGCGTATATGTTATTTGTCCCACTATTCATGTTTCTTATGAGACTCTACTATTCTAATTTTCTTAAACTTGTCTTTGAAGCTTGCACAGCTTGAGTGTTCTTTAACTGAAACAATTTGTTTTGTTTTGTTTTGTTTGAGACAGGGTCTTGCTTTGTAGTTCAGGCTGGCTCTGAGCTCACTATGTAGTCCAGGCAAGCCTCGAACTCAGCAATCCTCCTGCCTGTGCCTCCCAAGTGCTGGGATTACAGGCGTGAGCCACCACGCCCGGCTAACTGAAACAATTTGAACAAGGTGTATTTTAGATTTTACAGTTCTTCAGATTTTGAAATATTTACACAAAGGGCATTTCTTTTAATATAGCATACACAGATATTAATAAAATGTGAAAATAGTTCTATTAAAAATGTCATTAAAAATTAAAAAATAGGGGCCGGAGGGTTAGCTCAGTGGTTCTAGCGCCTGCCTCGCAAGCGCAAGGTCCTGAATTCGATCTCCAGTCACCACATACAGTGCTGGGCGTAGTGACTCACGCCCACCAGCAATCAATACCACATACCACAGTGCTGGGCGTGGTGGCTCACGCCTGTAATCCCAGCACTCAGGAGGCAGAGGCAGGAAGATTGCTGAATTCAAGGCTTGCCTGGACTACATGGTGAGCTCAGAGCCAGCCTGAACTACAAAGCGAGACGCTGTCTCAAAAAAAAAAAAAAAAAAAAAGAATATGTCTTCATTTGTTAATCTATGTCTCAACTAATCTTCTAATACTATACTTTTTTTTGGCACCAGGCATCAAACTCAGGACCTTATACTTGTCAGACAGGTGAGGTGCCACTGAGCCACATCCCTGGCATTTACACTTTTTTGTATAAAACGTTTTCATTATTAACAAAGTATCTCACACTTGGTATACTTTGAACAGTTTCTTCCTACTTCACAATAGTAATATATTTTGATCTTTATTTACACTTTCAGTTTCTCATACCAGAGAGACAACATGATATTTATGTGTTTAATTTCACGTAAGATTATGGTTTCAAAGTACAGCCATTTAGTTAGCTATGTCTCGTTTATTTTTCTTTATAGCTGAACAGTACTCCATTATATGTAAAAAAAACCCACGTTTTTTAATCCATTTATTGACTGATGATTTAGGTTGCTTCCAAAATTTAGCTGTTAGAAACAATCTCGCTATAAACATGAGCATATGATGCTTTTAATTCTTTTGCAAAGATATCTAAAAGGGGAATAGCTGGGTAGAACGGGACCTTTAATCCTAGTTTTTTGAGGCATTTCCACAGATCTTCTTTTCTTTCTTTCTTTCTTTTTTTTTTTTTTTTTAAAGACAGGGTCTCACTTTGTAGTTCAGGCTGGCTCTGAGCTCACTATGTAGCCCAGGCAAGCCTTGAACTCAGCAATCCTCCTGTTTCTGCCTCCCGAGTGCTGGGATTACAGGCGTGAGGCACCACACCCGGCACTGTGGTATGTGGTATTGATTGCTGGTGAGTGTGAGTCTCCACTGTATGTGGTTACCAGGGATCGAACCCAGGACCTTGCACTTGTGAGGCAGGCGCTGGAACCACTGAGCTAACCCTCCGGCCTAACACTGATATTCTTAATGGATGCACCAGTCTACACTTCCACCATTAGTGGAGAAGAGTCCCTTTTCCCCCACAGCCCCGTCAGGATTTCTTATTGGTTGATTTCTTGATAACAGCCATTCTTTCTGGAGTGAGACAGAATCTCAGCATTGTAATTTGTATCTCTCAAATGACCAGTGATGTTGAACATTTTTTCATGCATTTACTTGCCATCCTTAACTCTTCATCTGAAAAGTGTGTATTCATCTCATATGCCCATTTTTGAATATGGTATTTAAATTTGGGGGAGTCTGATTTTTTTCAATTTGTGTATGTTCTAGATACTAGTCTTTTGTCTGAGGAACCACTGGCTTAAATTTTTGCCCACTCTATGGGTTGTCTTTTTACTCTCACTTCTTTTGCTGTAAAAAAGCTTTTTAGTAAGAAGAGATCCCAGTTGTTGATGTTTATTAGTATTTCTCACATAGTCTGGGTTTTGTTCATGAAGCCTTTGTCTATACCTATGTCCTTCAGATTTCTACCTATTCTCTCTTCCAGTACATTTAGTGTTTTTGTTTTAATATTTACACCTTTGATCATTAGTGTGTGATGAGAGTCATGGGTCTAATTTTAGTCCTCAGCAAAGTACGAAGTCAGTTTCCCAGGATCATTTATTAAAGAGGCTATTGTACTCCCTTTGGCAGCACATATCCTATTAATGAGGCTATCTTTCTTCCAGTGAACGTGTTTGGCCCCCCTGTCATAGACAGGTGGCTGTGTTTAGGATTATTTCTGCACCTTCTAATCTGTTCCACTGATCTTCATATCTGCTTTTTGGGGGTTTTTTTTGCCAATAACATGATCCAAAATCTACAACTTTGAATGTTGTAACATTCAAAAAGTTTCTGATTTTGGAGTACTTCAAACTTCAAATTTCCAGATTAGAAATGCTCAGTCTGTATTACAATCCCACATTAGCCTTCCTCAATAACATTTGGTTGTATACCATTTTATTTTTACAAATTACGTTAGAAATTTTATGGTTTGTATCTGTATATCCTCCCAAAGCCTCAAATGCTCAGAGGTGAGGCTTGTAGAGGGTGATTAAAGTTTGGGAGCATGATAGCTGCTCTGCTGTCAGGAGGGAGGATGTGGACTGAAGCAGTGGGTCCATGGGGGTATGACCCGGAAGAGTTGCTTTCCTCTTTCTGCTTTCTGCCCGCCAGGGTTTCAGCAATTCCTGTGAGCAAACCCTTCCAAATCTTGGAGCTAGCTGATTATGAGCTGAAAACATGAGCCAAAATAATTCTCTACTCCTTCAAGCTGGGAGATATCAGGCATTGTACCCCCATGGTAAGAATAACTAAAACAAAGCAGAAAAAGGGAATAAGGAAGGGAGGGGGGGGAACAGAGGTGGATGTGATAAAAATGTGACATGAACTTAGGAAAGTTTTTAAAAATTTAAGTTACATCCCTAACATAAAGATCACTCTTATGAATGTAAAGTTTTTATTCCAAAGATAAGGTGCCTTTAGATCAAATAAAACATCAATGTTATTAAAGCATAAGTTTAATCTTTGCATTTGTTCAATGTTTTATTAACCTAGACAAATAATGCCCACAAAAGAAAATAGGGCACTGCCTTTGTCTTCACAAATATAATCTTTCCATGTGCTTCACCACTCTATTGATTTTTCCAAGTAATTGATTTAATATATAGTACAATACATGAGCAATTTTGTAAAAGTAAGTCAATAGCAGAGTTTTTAAATATAAATTATTCATTGTTAAAGAAGAAAATAAGTAACTTAGGTCAACACATATCTCTGAAATGTGAATATATACTTTTCTTATATAGATGATATACAGTGCTCATGGTTGTTTGGATGTGGTTTGTTCCCCCTTGGCTTTTCTGGACATGTGGTCCCCAATGTGGTGGTATGAGGTGGTAGAGCCTTTTAAGAGATGCAGACAAGCCCCAGGTGGTTAAGTCAATGAAGGCTCTGCTCTCTGAAGTCTGGTCTCAAAGACAAAGCTCACCTGATAGCAATGCCCTGTACCTGAATCTCTCTCTGGCTTTTTTTTTTTTTTTTTTTTTGAGACAGGGTCTCGCTTTGTAGTTCAGGCTGGCCCTCAGCTCACTATGTAGCCCAGGCAAGCCTCGAACTCAGCAATCCTCCTGCCTCTGCCTCCCGAGTGCTGGGATGACAGGCGTGAGCCACCACGCCCGGCACTGTGGTATGTGGTATTGATTGCTGGTGGGTGTGAGTCTCCACGCCCAGCATTCTATGTGGTCACTGGGATCAAACTCAGGACCTTGCTCTTGCGAGGCAGGCACCGGAGCCACTGAGCTAAATCTCCAGCCCTCTCTCTGGCTTCTTGTACCACAATATAATCACTCTACCATGGGGGCCTCATTATAGGCCAATCCAATGAGGTCACCTGATTCTGGTCTTAAACAGCCTCCCAAACTGTGAGAGAAACTTCTTTATAAAGTACCTAATCACCTATATTCTACTATGGTGACAAAAACCAGACTAGTCTACCTGTAGTACTGATGAAAATCAGTACAATCTGACATCCTACAAATAGCATAAAAGGTATTTTATTAGCTTGGGAGATGAGAAAGATTGTGTGGTATTCCAGATTTTTGAAGGGATTTTTATTTAGAAGGTTATTAACAGTTAGAAAAAAATAGCTCACTGATGAAAAATGCATGGAGATTAAGAACTCGCTGCTTGGGCCAGAGATTTAGCTCAGTGGTTCCAGCGCCTGCCTCGCAAGCGCAAGGTCCTGAGTTCAATCACTGGTAACCACATACAATGCTGGGCATGGTGACTCACACCCACTAGCAATCAATACCACATACCACAGTGCTGGGCATGGTGGCTCACGCCTGTCATCCCAGCACTCGGGAGGCACAGGCGGGAGGATTGCTGAGTTCGAGGCTTGCCTGGGCTACATAGTGAGCTCAGGGCAAGCCTGAACTACAAAGCGAGACCCTGTCTCAAAAAAAAAAAAAAATAACTCACTGCTTGAAGGCAAGAAAACCCTCCAAAATGAGACAACTTAAAATTTCATGTGTAAGGAATAAATTCAATAATATAAAAACTTATTTGTAAAATCATAATTATAGCTACTACAGAATGAATATCCCTCATTTGAAATATTTGGATCTAGAAATGTTTCAGAATTTTTTTAATATATACATAGACTTTAGCAACTAAGCATCCTTAATCTGAAAACCTGAAGTCCAAAATGCCTGAAATCTCAACCTTTAGACTGAAGCTTCAGAGCTAATAGTGCTTAGGATTAGAGATACTCAACTATGAAAGCATAAATCAATCACAAGTGTTGCAAAACAGAAACATATTCTTGATTGAGGAATGGGCTAGGATGATGAAAAACCATATAGATGAGGATGGAGAAATTGTCATCCAGATCAAGGCTTGTAAGATGTTTAATTTTATTGTGTTAGTACTAAAAATCACTAATATTTAAAAGAAACATTATAAATGTTTTTAAATTTGTAACATCATTCTGAATAGAGTATATACTGGAATGAAGAGAAAAAATAAATGGTGGTAGGAGTTTTGTGATTAGGCAGAAGAGTCCTGACTAGTTTTAGGGTATCAGTATAAAAATGCTAGCAGACTAGTTACAAATTCACTAATTATAACTACACAAATATATATTTGTGTATCAAGAAAATTTCACTGTAAACCTAGAGGATTATCAGAAATTCAAGAAAGTACAGTTTCAGACAGTGGAGGCAGGGTCTCATTATGTAGGCCAGGCTGGTCTTAAACTTATGGCAATCCTTCAGCCTCAGCCAAGTGCTAGGATTACAGGTATGTGCCAACATGCCTGGCCAATATTTGTGCGTGTGTGGTAAAATAAAATTTGGCACCTTAACCTTTTTTTTTTTTTTTGAGACAGGGTCTCGCTTTGTAGTTCAGGCTGGCCTCGAACTCAGCAATCCTCCTGTCTCTGCCTCCCGAGTGCTGGGATTACAGGCGTGAGCCACCATGCCCGGCACCTTAACCATTTTTACATTTGATCTTAGCCAAAAGGCTGAGAAGCGATAACCATTTTTGAGTGTACACAGTGTGAAATATTTATATTGCTCTGCAATGATCATCACCATCCATCCCTACAACTCTTTTCACCTTTTAAGACTGAAACTCTATGTCCATTAAACAACAGCCCCATTCTCTCAGTCTGTGGCAACCACCATTCTTCTGTCTAGATCAGTTTGACCATTCTAAGTCACTCATATAAGTAGAATCAAACTGTGTGTTCGCAGCACATCCTTATGCTTCATCCATGTTGTAGCATATTTTAAAATATCCTTCCTTTCTGAAGCTAGATAATACTCCATTGTACTTATGTGTATATTTATACTTATATATAATACTCTGCTATTTGTGGCACTAAGCATATTACTGTAGAACTTAATTGGCTGGGGGACTGCCTAAGAGATCAGTAAAGTGGACTTCTGGGTGTGTCTGGGTAGGTCACGGAGGTGTGTCCTTGTCCTTGGGGTCCGTATCTGGTTCCTGGCCCCTTTCTCTCTGGCCATATCCCCTAGGACTCTTCCAGTCACCATGAAATGAGTGGCTTTGTTCCACTGTGCCTTTCTAGCATGCTATTTCTGTGCTGGAGCCATTCAACCACGGACTGAATCATTTAAAGCCAAGTAAAAAATAAACCCTGGTCCATTTAAATTACAATTTAAGATATTGGCTACTTAGTCTCAATAGTGGGAAAACTGACTAAGGCATTACTCAGCTATCAATGGACACAGATTGCTTCTCTCCACTTGTCATTGTGAACTGTGCTACTATGACACCCAGGTGTAAAATTTTCTACTTAAGACCTTGCTTTCAATTCTTTTGGATATATTCCCAGAAGAATTCTTAAATCATACAGTAATTTTATTTTTAATTTTCTGAGGATCAGTCATACTTTTTTCCCCTCCAGAAACTGTAACCTTTTATTTTCTTACCAAAGTACATAAAAGTTCCCAATTTCCTTCCATCCTTGTCTATACCAGCCATTATAAAAATGGTGGATTTCCCCCATCCCACATTACTGGGTATCAAACCCAGGGCCTCATATGTGCTAAGCAAGAACTCTACCACTAGCAATACTCCTAGCCAATAATCTTTTTATTAAAAGAAAGAATAGATTTGGCCCTCCATATACTATAGCAGGATTCAACATATGCAGATTCAGTTGAGGATTGAAACTATTTAGGGGGCAGGAAATGGTATTTAATGTATATGTACAGACTTTTCTTCCTGTCATTATTCCCTAAACAATATAACAAGTATTTACATAGAATTTACATGGTGTTATGTGTTATAAGTATTATAAAGATGATTTAAACTATAAAGGATAAATTTTTTTTTTTTTTTGAGACAGGGTCTCACTTTGTAGTTCAGGCTGGCCCTGAGCTCACTATGTAGCCCAGGCAAGCCACCGCGAACTCAGCAATCCTCCTGTCTCTGCCTCCCGAGTGCTGGGATTACAGGTGTGAGCCACCACGCCCAGCACTGTGCTATGTAGTATTGACTGCTGGTGGGCGTGAGTCTCCATGCCCAGCATTCTATGTGGTTACCAGGATTGAACTCAGGACCTTGCGCTTGCGAGGCAGGTGCCAGAACCACTGAGCTAATCTCCGGCCCTATATAGGATAATTTATACAAGCTAATGCAAATATGATACCATTTTATATAAGGTACTTTTATATGAGGCATTATTGATTTTGGTATTGCTTAGGAGATCCTAAAAATCAATCTGTTGTAGATACCAAGGTCCATCTGTATTTTCTTTTTTTAATTGAATTCTTTATTGGTACATTTTATATATAACTCACAATCACACTCAACACTGGGGAATTTGTACAAGTATATGACACAAGTTAATTCTCATTTTTACCCATATTCCTACCCACTCGACAACCTCTACCCCCTATATACATGTGCTTTCTTTTTCTTTTTAAATCATATTTATTCTTTCCACTCATTACTTTCCCCTACCACTTTCCCTTTGAATGTTTCCTATTTCATAAAACTCATTTACATCTACAGGTCATCTGTATTTTCTTAAAATATAAAATTTGTATTTTCCCTTCAGTAACTCACATAAATATTAAGACACAGTCAGGGGCTAAATTAATATCCACTTTCATTGTAGAATGAAACCTATAAGGATGGCATAAAGCACAGTTGTATAGTACTTGCCTGGCATGCATGAAGCCCTGGGTTTGATTCCCTGTACTAGTAACAGAAGAATAAAAAGAAACTAACATTAATTCTTCCAACCCTCCAACCTGGCCATATACAATGAGAATGCTTGAATTCTATGAATTATAATGCCTGTTCCTGAAATATAAGCAAGTAAATTGTCAAAATGTAGGGGGAAAGTCTACTTACAGTTGACGTATCCATTTCTATATTTTTTAGTCTTATTTTCCTTTTGAGCTCACATTACACATATATCCTTTTTTTTTTTTTTTTTTAGACAGGGTCTTGCTTTGTAGTTCAGGTTGGCCCTGAGCTCACTATGTCGCCCAGACAAACCTCAAACTCACTGCAATCCTCCTGCTTCTGCCTCCCAAGTGCTTAGATTACAGGCATGTGTCACCATGCCCGGCATTGTGGTGTGTGGTGCTGACTGCTGGGATTACAGTTGTGAGCCACCATGCCCAGTATTGTAGTATGTGGTACTGGGGATTGAGCACAGGACCTTGAGCTTGGTAGGTAGGCGCCAGAACCACTGAGCTAAATCCCCAGCCCTACGTATATATTGTTGCAAAAATTCATTTAACAAGAAAATATTTACTCAAGTCCCTAAAAATCTACATCTATACTCATTCTAAATAAATAATTTTTAAGTGAAAAATGGTTTGTATTCTCAACGAAAACATTTGTTTGGTTCCAATTCTAATTTAACTGCTGCATATTTAGACAACTTGTGTATTCTGAAAATGCAGACAGCTTATTATAAGATAAAAGATACAAGGTGTCTTCCTGTGTTATTTATGTGGAATTCTGTCCAAGCTCAGAAGTACCAACCACTTCCTATTTCCATGCTTTCTAACTTCAGCTCACTATCCATATAATTTTCCTATCACAGCTTTTCTTCCAGGAGTTTAGATACTGTAATTTTTAAGTTGATATTTTTTCTGCTTCCTTACTAATTATGTTTTTCTCTGATTCTGACAGCTTTAGAATTCAGATACATTTATACTTCTTACTGTTGAAGCAATGAGATCAGGTAAATAAAAGAAAATGCAAAACCATTAGGATTTTATAACTAGGAATTTGATGTCAGTAGGTCTTACTCATCAACTGGACACAATTAGCACAAAACTGAGATAGTTAATCTTAGCATTATTCTTTATTTCTGAGACACTATACATTGCTGGAAAAGGAAAAATTAGTTAACGGAGCATTTTAGATACACTTTAGGATCATTAGTCAACATATATGTTTATGTCTCATACAATACCTGATGATGTTTCATAGTGCTTTTCAATTTCAGAGAAGGCCCCAATCAAATTATCATCTTCTATTATATTTAAATAGAACAAAATATTGCAGGAAAATAAAACATTTTCAAGAAACAAGAAGAATCAAAACTTTAAACAGAAAACTAAATAAACACTGTAACAAAAAGGAAAAAACCTTGGCAGTTCTGAGGTTTAAAGCCAGGGCCTTAGGCATGTTAGGCGTGCCTACACCCTAAGCTCCATTCCCAACTCTAATATCATGACAAAAAAAAGAACTTTCTAGCTACAGTTAAAGAATTTCTCTTATATAAAATTCACATCCACTTGTCTTGCTTTCTTCCCTCTATCACCTACTGCCAACACTGACTGGAATGGTAAGTATATACCAACTCAATCAAAGTTCACTTAGAAGTTACTATCACAAACAAAAAGCCTCCTGTATAATCCAGACAATAAAAAAGAACTAAAACTCATTTTGGTTACACAGATTACCTGCTTGATATCTAAAGGTTCCATCTCATATGTTCATGGCCAAACACTATGAGAATAAAAATTAACAATACCAAAAAAACTCATTAAATCAAATGAGAGGACAAACATATATATACTGTTTACATGAGATTAAAAGATGGGGAAAACTGTTATAGGTATGTAAAACAACAATATTGCAATTTTGGCCTATCCTATTTACAGCTAATTTTATAATGGCCACACAGCCAAGATGCTTGGTAACCTCCTCCCCAGAATTAAAGCCTGTATTTCTAGTAAGTATGAAGTGATCCATATACTGCAGGTCCAAAGACCACACTTTGAGCACTACTGAAGTAGAGCTGCTAATGCAAATCAGGGACTGCATTACCAAGGCTAAAGCCATCACTTCCTAGAACCAGTAACAAAGGTACTTTATTGAGAAATTGTTTGATGAGAGATTAACTGTTGTTTCTGAAACAGAGCTGCTGTGTTTAAGTGGTTCTGTGCTTTTCTTATTACACTAATGAGGGGAAAAGTACTAAAAACCTATAGGAAAAACTGAGCAAAGACAACAGAAAAAAGAACAAATAAAATTAGATTTGTTTTTACGAGGCTTAGGCTCATACAATTATATATTAACAGCATTAAAAATCTTAATTTTGATTTAAATTCTGATGGAAAAATATAATTCAATGAAGTAGAAAATCCCTTCCTTTCATTAAATCAATGCTTTTCAAAACATAATTGTTTTTAAACACAACTTTCTATTTTTTTTTTGGAAACAGGATCTTGCTTTGTAGTTTTGGCTGGCCCTGAGCTCACAATATAGCTCAGGCAAACCTCAAACTCAGCAATCCTCCTGCCTCTGCCTCCCAAATGGTAGGATTATAGGCGTGAGCCACCATGCTCAACACTGTGATGTGTGGTAGTGATTGCTGGTGGGTGTGAATCACCACACCCGGCACTGTTGTATATGGTTACCAAGGATTGAGCCAGGGACTCTGCACTTGCTAGGCAGGCGCCAGAACCCCTGAGCTAAATCTCCAACCCAAACACAAACTTTCTTAACTCTATTGCTACCAGTTCACAGCAAAGAAGTGCATTATATATTTCATTCAACAATCTATATTAATAATAGTTGTAAATTTTATACATTCTTAATACTGCTAGCCCTAGTTAAAATTCTACCCAGATAATAAAAACTGAAATAAAAAGTTCACTTAGAAGTTACTATCACAAACAAAAAGCCTCCTGTATAATCCAGACAATAAAAAAGAACTAAAACTCATTTTGGTTACACAGATTACCTGCTTGATATCTAAAGCAACTAGTGTGATATCAAGTTTGTTTCTAGAAAAGCAAAACTTCTAAGTTAAATTCTTCACTGGGTCATTTAAAATATGTATTTAAGCCTGACTATACTTTGCTAAATTTTATAATCAATGATAAACACTTACCTACTGTTGGAGTATTGGCAGCACTCAATGAAGCTGAAGATGAGATAGAGGAAGAACTTTCTGCCCGGGCTAATGGAGCAACTGGAGGTGGGCTGGTGTTGGAAGTTACAGGTGGGCTGAATGGCCTGGGCTTAAAAACAAAGTTATTTGTCAAAATACTACAACAATTCCTTGTCAGAGATTTTTGTATAAGGTAAGTTTAACTTTAATATACCAAACCAAATTAACTGCTTCTTGTCATTTAAACTCAGATATTCCCTATGTCAAATCATCTTCAAAAATACATGGAAAGTTGAAAGGATATATTAATGTTGTCCAGAGGATCTTTGTGCATAAAAGACTATTTCAAGAGGTATACTTTGTGCATTTCAAAAGGTGTACTATAAATGGATTTGCAGAAACTAAACTACTAGTTTAAACAGTAAGAAGGTTCTTCATATAGTCTACCAAATGGATTCTCAAAACAGTTACTCACTTTATACTACTGTTACATACTTCAGAAATTCTGACTTTGCCAGCAATAAGTGTATAATAATTTTTTTTTTTTTTTGAGACAGGGTCTCGCTTTGTAGTTCAGGCTGGCCCTGAGCTCACTATGTAGTCCAGGTAAGCCTCCAACTCAGCAATCCTCCTGCCTCTGCCTCCCGAGTGCTGGGATTACAGGCATAAGCCACCACACCCGGCACTGTAGTATGTGGCATTGATTGCTGGTGGGCGTGAGTCTTCACGCCCAGCATTGTATGTGGTTACCGGGGATTGAACTCAGGACCTTGCGCTTGCGAGGCAGGCGCCAGAACCACTGAGCTAACCCTCCGGCCCAAGCGTATAATAATTTAAAATTTTTCTAGTTAATTTGATATAATAGGTTTATTTTCACTTTCATGAACTGTTTGATATAAACCTTTATTAACCCTTCACATTGTTACAAATATTTTCTTCTGTAAATATTGCTTGCCTGTTACTGCTAATGTTTACAAATCTGTTCACATTTTCCTAATTCCTTGCAAGACTTTCTCATCAATAAATAGGTTTAAGAAAATATTAACCCCATAGAGAGGTTTAAGAAAATATTAATTATGTTGACTTTTTCACACTTCCAGTTAAATACAAAAACAAACAGCAAAAATACCTCTAATTCATTTATCTTTTACCTGTGTGACTAGAACTTTTATTTCCAAATTCTTAATTGTTCCAATAATACATTAGCAACATTTCCTAAGGGTTTAATTTTTAAAGGCATATTTACCTTAATTAAAAATAATTTTTCTGCCTATAAAAGTAACAAATAATTATCTTGTATTTACTACATTGACAGCCATAGATTCAATACTAGGTATAAAGGAGTGAACAAGAAAGATACTGTCCTTTCATATATGAGAGATATGCAAAACACAAAAAACCTGTAAGTACTCCTATACTCAATTCATTATATTAATAACTCAGATACTTTTATAAAATCAGAAACTACACAAATTATTTTACCATTTGTCAGCCCTACCCACTATAATTTTTTTTTTTTTGAGACAGGGTCTCGCTTTG
>PVIC010012082.1:0-40342 GCA_004025085.1 Thryonomys swinderianus
CTCTCTCTCTCTCTCTCTCTCTCTCTCTCTCTCTCTCTCTCTCTCTCTCTCTCTCTCTCTCTCTCTTTCACCCTAACTCCCCACCCGAGTAGCTACATGATGCTGGTCTTGTGTTCCTGGCATAAAACCCCAGATCTTGACACAGAGCAGGGCCCAGTAAGTGACTCTGAGTGGAGCAGTGGAGTCCCCCGTTCTGCAGGGCTGATGTCAGCCTCAAGCTCTCCCGAGGCCTAAATTAGGTGCCCAAGCACAGCAGGTCCTGGGGTCCACTGACAGAGAAGCACCCCAGCCCTTCCTCCCTCTTCTGCCCACCGTTTCCTGCCCCTCCAACCAGCAGATCTCTGCCCTCCTACAAGATGGAGCTCACCGGGACCTGGTCCATCTCCCAGTGGGTTCCCACGGGCTTCTCAGAGGCCACTCCAAAGTTCTGGCCAAGCACAGGCCCTGGGCACAGACTGCCAGCTCAAAACCTGGTGCCCCTCCCACCTCTGCCTCGGCCCTGAGTCGGGCTTGCTGCCTCGCCCTGCCCTGTCTCCAGGTTCTGCCTCCCAGTGTAGAGTGGGGCGTGTCCAAGCCTCCTTTCTGCACAGACCCTGCAGCCTGGGCTGTGTTTCCTCTTCTCCGTGTCCTTCTCAAGCTTTGCAGGGATGATCTGGAGTAAGCCTTCCGTGAGCCCTGTGCACGGGACTATTTTTAGTCCTGTTTCAGAGTGAAGAACCCGAGGCTTAAAAAGATGAGATTTGTCCAGGGCCCGAAGCTCGCAGGTGGCAGAGCCGGCGTGCAGACTTGGCGGTCAGAGGTCCCTCCTACACAGCACAGCTGACCGGAGCCCCACCCCGGGGCGGACCCAGGGAGCACCCTGAGGGAGATTCTCCTCTGGTCCTTCCTCTGTGCTGCCCCCAGGGGCTCCAGCCCAGAAGGTGTTAGCAAGGGCAGCCCCCCAGCTCTGCGGCTGCCAGCCTGGCTGGGCAGCAGCAGAAACGTGACCACCAGGAACAGCCCGGTGGGTGATGGGGAGTGTGGGAGATGCCCTCGAGACCCAGCCCGCTCTGCCATGTCTTGGAGCCGCCCCCGCCCTGCCTGTGGGTTTTATGAGCTTCCAGAGCCCAGCCTGGCAGGTGCTGGCCGCAGGGACAGGCTCTGGCCTCAGCACTGCACCTGCCCTGGCTTTTCCCCAGAATCCACTGGCTGCAGAGAAGCCCGAGCTCTGGCTCCAGGCCAGCAGGACTCAAGCACCTGGTAGATCTGAGGCACCGTGTGCCCGCCCGAATGCCAGTCCCCTTCCTAAGACGCAGAGATCGGAGCCAGGAAGTCAGTCTGGAGGCTCAAGCAGGTCGCGGTTGGCCAGCCTGCGGCCCAGGCCTGGCCCTGGCGGTTTGCTTGACTCACAGTGCTCCAGTCAGCCCACCGTCAGTGCTGTTCCTACCCCCGGGGCTCACAGCTGCCCACGACACTTCACAAAGCTATGCGGCCCTTCGGGAAAGGCTTTGTGCACAACGCCTGGTGAGTTCACAATGCCGGGTCTGTACAAAGGACTCCTTTGCAAGGGACTTATCCCCCAAGGACATCGGTGTACCTAGCACACATTCAGGGGCTGGGTGCTTGGCACAAACTGGTTTATTCCTCACTGCAGTGAGTACGGGGTGCTGGTGTGCCCGGGCCTTGCACCCAGCCTGTGAGCCACGGATCTCCCTGCCCCTAGCTTGGGCCTGGCACTGTATCAGAGCCCCAGGGGCCTCTGTTGAAGAAGCAGGCGAGCGGAGGTCACATTAACCTTGTCCCCGAATGAGGTATCACCCCAGGGTGCATTGAGTCCTCTTCTCCCCTTTGGGGGTGCTGATCTGACTTCGGGCCCTTTGCAGAGTTCCCTAGGAGGCATCAGGAGCCCAGCCAGTGTCTGGCCTGGGGCCGCTCAGTTCAGAGGCAACATGCAGGGCACACGCAGTGGGAGGCCCCAGAGGAGGGTGTCCCTGTGCCCTGGGAAGCCAGCAGGCATCTGGGCTGGCATGGGCGCTGGTGCACAGTTAGGTCCCAGGGTGGGTTGGGCACTGTGCCAAGGATGTGGCTTTGAGCCAGGCAGAGCCCTGGTCCTGGGAGTGCCGTTCTGGGGCAGCGCGCCCACGCACGTGGGAGGCTCAGGACCCCGCTGTGCCAAGCACATCCGCATCGCCTTTGGGAAGGTGGTGTGAGTCCCCCGCGTGCGGCTGGTGGGAGCTGGTGGGCAGAAACCAGTCTTGGGACTCACACACAGCCCACCCCACCCCTCATCCCTGTGAGCACGACAGGGGTCCTGCTGAGGCCGGGAGTGGTGAGGCCTCTGTCTCCAAATGAGGATGTGTCTATGAGCCTGAATGAAATAGTAAGTTACCCGGATGTAGAATTAGACAGGCGTGTAGCCCCGGAGCTGGTGTTTCCAGAGTGGCGATAACCGGGTTTCCTGCAGCTCACGGCTTCCCCAGCATGTGCAGCCAGTGGGATCCGCAGGAAAGCAGCATGACTCCCCTGGGGGAGAGTGTCGCAGTCAAAGCACGGTATTGCGGAGAAAGGCTGAAGTCTTTGCAGTTCTCCAGGGCTGAAAACCAAGCACCTGCAGAGGCGCCCTTGAGTTCTGCCGCACTGGGTCGTCTCTAGCTGATCCCTGCCCGTCTTGGAGCAGAGGCAGAGGTCAGCGCGGTGGCAACGGCCGGCTGCAAGCAGCTGACCTCAGAGGCGATCACAGGAGACACGGGGTGATCCCGGGAGGGATGCAGGGGACACATAACCAGAGCCACAGGCCTGGACACCTGAGGACCCTCCAGGGACTAGTAGATGTGCTGCAAAGAAAGGGACCTGGAGACCATACGGCGGTGCCCCTGGGGGCTGAGGGGAGAGCAGGGCGTGGTCCTCCCGGTCCGCTGAGACGCCTGCAGACATCTGCTTTCTAGCTCACCGTGGCCTGACACACCTGAGACTGGACTCTGGTGAGTGTCTCTGTGCCGAACACTGGGGCAGAACGCACAGCTGTGAGCTGACAGTAAGATACAGTCGGTGGGTGAATGAGAAGCCAACACAACTCCAGCTAATTAAAATGAGGCCAATTAAAATGCCAGAAGAACAGCGCAGAAAGCATGATAAAAAAAAAAAAAAGGCAGGAACCAGCTTGATGGGTCCCATTCACCCAACCCAGTAAAAACTGAGCATCCAAAGGAAGTAACAACAGCCGTGGATCATGACCTCGCGTATAAATAGGACCCTGCGTCCACATTGGCATAAACAGACAGGGAGCCAGGCAGCCAGTGCTTCCCAACCGCAGAATGTTAACCCAGAAACAAGGAGAGAGAGAATTAGAAGTGCCCGCTTGGCAGGCGTCAAAATGACAATTGATTCAGGCAGGAAGTATCAAGAAATGCTAAAACTAGTGAGTGAAACTTTGAGGGTCACAGACATATATATACATGGTGGAAATTCCTCCCCCCGAATCTTAACAGTTGCAGAGGGGAAAATAAACAGTAACTTCACACTGGAGATGAACAGCAGGTACTTCCTTGCTGTGGAGTGAATATTTGTGTGTCCCAAAAATTTGTATGTAGAAATCCTCAGCCCCAAAGTGATGCTGTTAGGAGCCTTTAGAAGGAGCCTCCTGGGTAGGATTAGTGCCCTTCACCAGTGGCCTAAGGGAGACCTTTTTCATCTCTCCCACCCTGTGAGGATTTGGCAAAGAGGTGCTGTCTATAAATCAGGAGACAAAGCCTGATCTGTGTGGCTCTTAGATTTCTAGTTTCCAGGAAGGGAGTAATAGAAGTCTACTGGTCATGAGCCATTTAGCCTGTGGCATTTTGTCATAGCAGCCTGAAGTTACCAAAGTGCTCCATTAAGTAACCAACATGGACTTCACTGGTCAGGTGTCCCTGGTACCCAATGTCATTTTTGTGATGAGCCTGAATATTCTGAATTTAGTCACAGGAAGGTATCAGGCAAACCTAGACTACAGAATATTCTGTAGTACCTGCACTCTTCAAATACCATTTACATGAAATACAAAACTAGTTATAGTTGCCAGATCAAAGAAAGCTCATGTTGAGACAATGAAGTTTGATGCTCAGGCTTTTGCTGGAAAACCTTGGGACAGACTGTGGCCAGGAAGATAGTCACGGTGGTGAGCTTGGCATCCTCCATGCCAGAGGAAGTCTTAGTTTTTAGAAAACCCACACTGAAGGATTACCAGACACAAAGGAGATGGGGCAAACAATCTGTGAGGGTAGTACGGGAGTTATTTTCATTTTCATGCAACTTTCCACTCGTCTAAAATTATAGGAAAATAATGTCAAAATGAAACAGTATAAGAGAGCAGTGTCAAAGTGCAAGGGACAGGCCCAGGGAACAGTGTAGACAAGAGAGTCACAGAGCCACGCAGAGGCACAGTAGGACAGGAAAGAGGGGAAGGCGCCTGCCATGCAGAGCTGAGGGGCAGTGCAGGTGCAGGTGACTCCAGGGAGCTTTTCAAAGTGGCACCTGAGGCTGCAGCAGAAGAGGAAAGGGTGCAGCAGGGATGGGAACCAGAGCCCTCAGGCCTGAAAGAACAGAAGCTGGATTCCGTCCTAGGTGTTGGGAACCAGGGAAGGGCTCTAAGTGGCAGGGGGTGCAGTCTGCCCCCATGTCCATGCAAAACTTGTCTGTGCCAACCAGAGAACTGGGTGAGGTTGGGGGGTCCCCCTTCTGGCAAGAAACACCATTGCTGCGACCCAGATGGGAGATGCTCCCCGAGCTTGAGGGCCGGTGTCAGTGCAGAAAAGCGGGTGGTTCCGGGTCTACTTTGGAGATGCAGCTGGCGAAACATGACAGGGGTTGGGGGGTGTCTTAGTTACTTTTCTCATCGCTGAGACCAAATAACTGACCCCCACAGGTAGCGAGCTACCCTGAGGGCTCCGTGGTCCTTGATGTTGTGATGCTTCAGACAAGATCCCATCAGTATGAGATCCTCGCACACTCAGGATTATCTCTACACTCTGAGGCGTCCGACACTGCCTATGAACTGACCCACTACATAATGGTAGAGCTTGAGATCTTTGATCTTTGCTGCCCAGACCCGCATTGATGGGCACAAAGCTGAGCTTCTTCTCTGAGTCTCATTTCTGACTATACGTTAATTAACTCACCTTGTGCTGTCAGGTTCCCAGGAGACTAGAACGTAACTGCCAAGGTTCCAGTTCTGTCCCTTCCCGGTTCCCTAAATCCAAAGTAAAAGGGGGAAGGGCTTCTTGAGTTCACAGTCTATACAGGTTTCAATCCAGGGTCAGCTGGCTCAAGGCAGTTTGTCCTGGCAGAGGGGAGCAGTACATGGCAGGTCAAAGGTAGCAAAGCAACAAGAGACCTTAGCGGCATCTTTCTGCCCCTTTTATCTACTTAAACTACTTGTGGTTGGCAGCACAGCACTCACAGCCTTAATCAGGGGGCCTGGGCCCTAGGCCCAGCATCACACCAGGAATCAGTCCCAGACTCTAGACCCAGCCACCACTGAAAAAGCGCCACCTAAGACCACATGCAGCTTTAGGCGACGTCTAGAGAGCCCTAAGAGGACGCTCAGGGATAATCTGTCCCCTCACCAGGAGTGACTTCGCAGCTGTGCATCACCACTACCCGTGACACAGGTGGCACAGCCAGTTACCTCCTTGCTGTAGGGAGCTCTCTGCTCGAGGGTATGCGCAGAGGTGCCTCGTGCAGTGGCCCCAGGACAGGACCAGGGCTCCCCTCTAACTCTGCCTCCTCCCTCTGATGGGTGGATGCCTGTATTGGTCATTGTTCTTGCAAGACCAGAATGTCCTTCTGCACAGATCAGCCCTGCCCCTTGGGTCTGCAGTCGGGAGAAGGACCCAGACAGATGCTGCTAGTCAGGGTCTCTGATGTGATTATGTTACTGGAAGACGAATCCTGCCAGTGAGCTTTTAAATACTGATTACATCTTTCACTTTGCAAATAAATCAATGGTAAATTTTTACAATATTGTTTTTACGGAGACCATAATGAGAAGGCAGTTTTTCCCCCGTCACTTGGATATTAAGCACTTTAATGAAAGCGCACAAAATGGCCATATAAAACTTGGTCTGGAGCAAGCTGTGTTGGGGCTCAGTGCTGCATTCAAGTTGTACAGGCTCCAGAGGGGCGAAGAACGGCTCCTTTGTCATTGCTGGGGGAATGGAATAGTGGCAGCTAACTCCTTTTTTTTTTTATCCCTTCGCTGGCCGTTTGTTTCCCGGGAACCAAGCTGCGCTGGGCAGTGGTCGCTTGGTGAGGCTTCCTGGGAAAGTGTAGGAATGCGTAGCCTGCGGGAATTTTTATTTGGGAGCGAGCCTACTTTTTAATTGGCCTTGGTGCTAATGAATGGATTCGTTCTGTTTGGAGCAAGCGGGGCTGGGCGCTGGAGCGTGTAATCTGATTGCAGCCGGGTGCTCTGAGCCCTGCTGAAGGCAGCAGAGCTGCCGTGATTGGTTTGGCCTGGGCTGCACAGTGCTGGCAGCCGCGGGCACGAGGGGTGGGAGACCGGAGAGCTGGGCACCCTCGGCAGCCTGGGCCTCCGCCCTCAGTTCAGAGGTCATCGGGCCGTTCGCCATCTTGCGGCAGCTCCTGGGAGGCTGCGGCGGGCGCTGCTCTGGGGCAGGTAGAGAATGGGAGAACGGCTCCAGGGCACAGCCCCTGGCATCCAGCGGGCATTCGGCGAGAGAGGTCTGGTCCTCACTTAGCAACCAGGCACGCCGAGGGTGTGTTTTCACCTGCCAGCTCTCAGCGAGAGGAGGAGAAGCTGTCAGTCGGGTGGTCGTGCGGGAAGCCATCTGGTCCTTCTCCAGACTCCTCGTTTTCCTTCCCGGGGCTTCTCCGCCCTTGGCTCCTTCGGCGCTTGGCCGTGCTGGCCCAGCCGCGCTCCCGGGCAGGCTCTGTCGCAGGCCGCAGCTCCCCGGCAGCTGCGCTGTCACCAGCTACTGCGCGGCCCCGGCCGGTCCCTGGAGAACGGGACTTGTGTCCTCAGCAGGGCCCCGCTCAGGCAGAGCAGCCCTGAGCCCAGCCGAGGGCCGGGAGGGAGGACAGACCTGACAGGCGCGGAGCCCCTCTGCCCAGCCTGACCGGCAGGGCTGTTTTCCGCTCAGGCCCTGGAGATGACTCGGCGGTTCTGACAGGCGACAGCTGCAGTTTGTAAGCAGCACCTGTTTCAGAGTTAGAGTCACTTTTCTAAGTGAACCACATGACTGGGGACTGTGCTTTCATGCCTGAGTTAGAGACACATACCTCACACCCGAATCCAAGCTCCTCTCTCCCATGATAAGTGGTTATTCCTCTACCCGAGGCTGGCGTGCTGGCCCCGGTGTGAAGTACACCGCAATTTGGCTGCGTTATGGTCCCCCAAGGTCCAAATGCCACACCGTCCCCAGAGCCCGTCCCTTGTGTGAGCTTGGCTGCCTGTTTCCGAGTCACCAGAGCCAGGCGCCCCTGCCTGCCCAGGCATCTTTCATCACACGGGCACCAGGCCGGACCAGCTTCTCCCCCGAGAGCGAGGCCAGGAGCGCGGCCAGTTCTTGGACTGAGACGAAGGTGCTGAGGCTTCAGTGGAACACATAGTCGCCAGCCCGATCCTCAGGCCAGGCCCTCTCTGTTCCTTTATATGTCACAGCTAATGCTTTAGATTTTGTTTTCTTTTTTTTTGAGACAGGGTCTCGCTTTGTAGTTCAGGCTGGCCCTGAGCTCACTATGTAGCCCAGGCAAGCCTGGAACTCAGCAATCCTCCTGCCTCTGCCTCCCTAGTGCTGGGATGACAGGCGTGAGCCACCACGCCCAGCACTGTGGTATGTGGTATTGATTGCTGGTAGGCGTGAGTCTCCACCCCCAGCATTGTATGTGGTTACCGGGATCGAACTCAGGGCCTTGCGCTTGTGAGGCAGATGCAGGAACCACTGAGCTAAATCTCTGGCTCGATTCTGTTTTCTTTTAAGTATGAACACTTAATTCCATTTTCCATAAAAATCCTGATTCCTGCTCATTTTCTAACAACTGGAGCACTTGGCTGTCGGGGTCCACGTTGCTGTGGGTGCCGCCAGCTGGCTGTGGGGCTGGGCATGTCCTCAGTTGCCATCAGTACTGCCCGCGCCCGGGGCTGGAGTGAAGTCTTATGTGTCTGAGCCCATGGCCTTCAGAGCAGCCAGCTGCACCCCGAGTGCTTTAGGGCCCTGCACGAGCGCCAGGACAAGCCCCGTGAGAAAGCCGTTCGCGTGGCTTCGTGCTGGGGAGCGGAGTGGCCTCTTTCCCTACACCTGAATCGTCGGAGACTTATTCAAAGGCTCTTTATTGTTCTAAAAACAGCCGTGATCTTCTTTGCTCTTTGAAGATAATGTGGTCGAGGTTCTCCTCATGCATTTCTCACAGTGAACGTCATCCGGGGCCTCACAGGGCCATTTGGACAAAAAGCAGATCAGACCAGAGAAACTGCTGGCCGTGTCCGGCTTGGCAGCAAAGCAGGATTAGAACCCGGGGACTCGTGTCCTTATCCCAATACCAGAACCGCCGAGTGACCTTGGCCCAGGTGTGGGGAGCGGAGCTGGCTGTGCGTCGGCTTCGGCTGTGGTGGCGGTCCCCTCCCCTCGGGTGGTACCTGGGTCGGTGGTCGAGCATGCCACGCAGCGGTGCGAGGACTCGGGGCAGCAGGAGGCCCAAGCACGGCTGATCCGGTGTGTCGGGAGCTGGACACACGGCAGATGGACACTGCTGGTGTCGGTCTGGCTAGATGTGTGCGGTGCCACCCTGCCCCAGAAAGCCAGGAGGTGGGCACCCAGTCAGAGGCGGAGGACTTTGCTGTGGTCGCAGGCTGGCAAAGCCTGTGTGAGTGTGTCAGCTGCAGCGCCATGGGCTTCCTGACAGGATCGAGCCAACCCCATGGCCACACTTGCCAGGGTCAGTCCCTCAGCTGGACGCTGCTGAGTGGCCACCATAACCCGGCCCCTCCCCGGAAGCTCACCACCTCAGAGGGGAGGATGGCAGGGGAAGGGGAGTCCGTGCAGTGTCCTCAGGGCGAGGGTGTCCCCTGCACAGGACCCAGGGGCTTCTGAGAGGAGGTGACGACCATGGTGAGGGTACGGGGCTCGCTGTGGGCTCCACGTCGTGCTGTGCCAGGGAGCGTAAAGGAACCTGGGGTCAGCTCTGGGGTCAAACTGCCTGGACTCAGGTCTGTTCCTGTGATATCAACAAATTATCGAAGGTGTTTGGGCCTCAGACTGCTCAGTTGTAAAATGGGATAGTAACAGTACCCTCCTCCCAGGGTGCCACAGGGTTGGTGTTTAAGAGTTCCTGGTGAGGGCCGGAGGGTTAGCTCAGTGGTTCCGTCGCCTGCCTCGCAAGTGCAAGGTCCTGAGTTCAATGCCCAGTAACCACATATAATGCTGGGCATGGAGACTCACACCCACCAGCAATTAATACCACATACCACAGTGCCGGGCGTGGTGGCTCACGCCTGTCATCCCAGCACTCGGGAGGCAGAGGCAGGAGGATTGCTGAGTTTGAGGCTCACCTGGACTACATAGTGAGCTCAGAGCAAGCCTGAACTACAAAGCAAGGCCCTGTCTCAAAAAAAAAGTTCCCGGTGATGCCAGGTAGTGATGGCAGTGTGTGGTAGTAGCCATGATGATGGTGGTAGAGGTCGTGGTGGTAGTGGTGGCATTACAGTGGCATTGACGCTCATGTGGCTTTTAGTGCTATTGGAGTAGGAGCTTGCTGCTGGGCGGGGTGGCCTGCCACCTGGTGTAGCTGGGAGGCAACGCGGGAAGCTGCGCCTGGGGGGTGACGAAGGTGAGGGAAGAGACAGTGCTGGGGGAGGGGAGCGATGGTGGTGGGTGTGTGGTGGGTGTGGGTGTTGGCAGCGCTACAGCCTCAGTGGAGGTGTGGGTATTGATGCCCGTCCCACTGGGGCCACGGGATGCCTCAGGCAGGACCCTCTGCTGTGGAAAGAATGCTGTTGCAATAGGGAGGAGGCACACATGGCCAGACTTTCTTCTGAGCGGAAGCCAGGACCTCGGGAAAGGGCAGTCTGTGGCTGGGGGGCAGGGCCAGAGGGACGTGGCAGAGGACGGAGACGAAGGAGTGGCTCCCGCTCCACGGGGTGACCTCTGCTCACTCTGAGTGGGGTCTGAGTGCGTGCGTCCCGTGGATTCCTCTGCCTGGCCGGCACCAGCTAGCGCCCGCACTTGGGCTCTGCAGGGAAAAGGCACGCTCTCAGAGCCCACCTGGCACTGTGCAGATGAGAACCTGGGCAGGATATGCCCTCCTGTCTCTCCTCCCGGCCATGGCACCGCTGCTGACCACACATCCTCCTGGGCAGATCTGGAGTCGGTGGGCATATTTTCCCGAGTGGAGGCTCTGCTCTGCGTGCCTTTAGGCTGCCTCCTTCCTCCCGGCCAGCAAGCGCTAGTCAGTCACGCTGTGGGCCTCGGAATGTGAAAGTGCCCCGCCGGGTACACCCCCAGGGGACGCTGTCCTGCATGTCTTTGGGTTGCCAAGGAAGCGGGGCTTGGAGGGGATGGGCGAGGGACATATTTTGCCAGTGGGTTCTGTAATTATCGGAGCCCTTGGGGCTCAGTCTAAACCCAGGGTTTGGAGCTGAAGGATGGCGCAGAGCAGGGGCCACGCATGCTGGGGTGTCCGGCGCCCTTTGGGAGCGCTGGGACCAGGAGCCCTCGGGCTCCGACACGTGTGGGGGCCCCCTCCCCTGTCCGGAAGGCGGCTGGGTTATGTGGCTGAGGGGTTCAGCTTGGGCCTCACCTCCTGGCATCCACTGTCCTGGCATCTTCTCTGCACTTCTGCGGGTGCCCGGCCTAAGTGAAGAGCCCTCCGGTGCCAACCGTCACCACATGAGACTTGGAGGACCGGCGAATCACAGAGGTGGCCTTGAGGTGCGGTTGCGAGTCCTGACAAGCCACCGTATGACTGTGTCTTTCTGTAGTCGACTCTGTGCTGTGTGAAGTAACCGTAGTGTTTTTAACGGGACCTGAACGCGTGAGCTGGTCTCCCAGGAAGAACACGTGCACGAAGCCTCCTCCGGGTCCCCGAGATGGCACGCGTCCTGCGCCGCTTACACCCCTCGCCTCCGGGGCTGTCAGCCCGGGGAGAGCACTATCCATCTGTGCACTGCTGTGATTAGCGGGGTGCTGTGTGTGCACCCTGGGGTGCTCTGAGGTTCTCTGTCCCTCCCTGCAGCCGGCTCTGACGAGACCCTTTCGGACGCCCTCACCGTCCCCTGTGCGCGGGAAGGGCTGTGAAGGACGCCTTTGTGCACTTCGGTTTTGTTCCTGTGCTGATTCCACCTGGTCTGCCTAAATGCGCTAGGGAGAGGGCTCTGCAGGGTCCGGGCACCCAATGTCTGTGGCCGCGGCTGGCTCTGTCCCGTCTGTGTGGCCTCCTCCTCCCAGTGTCTCACAGAAATTTGCGGTCTGAGACCTAGTGCACACCCTGGTGGTCCAGGTTGACCCCTTCATCTGAAAATTCACCATCACAGTTTGAGACATAAGGTTTTCTGAATAAGATGACGCCAGGGGTTTGACGGGACCTATCTTTCGGGGCCATCAATTTACTCAGCGCATTTAGGTTTGGGTAGAGGCTAGAGGATGCTTTAGCATCATTTTTTTAAAGCTCTTTTTCAAACTAATTACAGATTCACAAGGAGGACATCACAGAGAGGCGCCTTCTGTAGTTTACTCTCGGCATGAGAGTAACCACTATGAGCCCAGAGTTTTTGTTTTCTCCTCTGCAAGGAGGATGGGTGTGAATGCCCAGGAGGCACCGGTGAAGTCCCCACTACCGGGTCTGCCTAACACGGGGAAGCTTTATTCCTTGTGGCAGATCGAGGCTGGGATTTGAAGACGTGATGTCCCAGTATCGGTCCGCAGGTGGGTCTGAGGGTGAGATACTGACTGCTCAGCAGTTTTGGCGCGAGCACCGGGCTGAGCTGGGCTGCGGCTCACGGCGATCTCGGGCAGGCCTGGCTCGCGGTCTGTCGCCAGAGGGCCACGCGTGGAGCTCCCTGGATGAGCAGTCAGCCTGCAGAGGAACCCTGTACTCCTGCTCCACGTTGCAAGTGCCAGGCGGAATGGAGCCGCGGGCCCGGGTTTCCGTAACCGTGTGGCTAAGGCACCGCTGGCGTCGGTGTGCAGCAGTGCTGAGCTCCTGCAGCCTCGGAACCTCACCCTCCCGGTCCCAGGGCGCAGGGAGAAGGGGCCGCACTCCAACCGCTCCTGGAATTCGCGCACCCACCGAACGCTTTACAGCACAGCCTGGCTCTTTACAACCTCAAAGGCAGAGGAGGAAAGAAAGTCCCTACTTGAAAGCAGGAGATTATTGGAATGCCTCCTGGAGGTGCACTGACTCGGTGAAGAATCTTTCTAAGGAGTAACAGGAAAATTCCCGTGACATCGTCCCCTGTTCCTGTTGTTTAACCAACTCTGCTCCAAGCCCCTTTGTTTAAATTCTCATTCCAAGCGTTAGGAGCAGAGTGTCAACATCAGGAATATTTGACAAAAAGAAAAATCACTTGCAGTAGGTATCATTGTTTGGAAGGGGACATATCACTCAAAATTAGATTGTCATTGGCCTTTGTTTAGAGAGTTATGCAGGTGCAGATTGTATAGATAATTTTCTCACTATTTTATTACACAGACTAATTTGATATTGTCCTGGGAAGCCATCCCTTTGAATATTCAACAAAAACAACAATGCGCAGGGAGAGATGATATTAAGAGTATTATTTTTGCATAATTTATGCTCGGTGACAGCCATTGCCTGCTTCACTTCACGGCTGGTTTACGGGGTGGGGGGAGCTCCATGCTTCAACTCTCATTAAACTATTGCTTCATTGTAATGAATGATTTTAATGTACTGCATTAAAGTTATGCCACGCCAAACTGTTAAAAAAATCCATCTTACTGTACACACTTCAACATTTGCTGCTAAATTAATACCTTTATTACCGCCTCAGTGGTTGAGTGGACGCCGTTTGCAGTTCAATCACACCTGTCTCCGTTCCATCCCAGTGCTGGGCCACTTCTCGATAGAGTTGTGCGATCTCTCCAAACCCCTGTCTGTGGACAGATGCCTTACCCAGTTGGTGTAAAGGCAGCCCCTCCCCAGCCCCTCCCACCAACACTGATATTGTGCTTATGCACGCCCCGCTTTGCCCCCACCCACCCGTGTCCACCCCTCCCCGGGTCCTTCAAGATGTCATTGGCAAGTTGCAATGACAGGAAGATGGTATCTTTGGGGAGGCTGGCAGGCAGTTCTAATAAGAAGCTGTCATTCACAAATCCAGACCCCCTCAGATGATTTACATTTTAAAGACCATATGAACTGTTAAGTGGCACAATATGGCAATCCTAGTAGTTAATACAACTTGGAGGTTTTTTAAACAACGCAAAAAGAGAGGATGGAGCCCATCGTGCCTTTGACAGATGAAAGGTTTGGGCTTCTGTGATGCCACGTGACATCTGTGCTCTGTCATATCAGAACCATTTCTCTCACACCTGCTTAGGAAGTCATCAGAAATACTCAGTGTGAGCAGGGTAGGATGTGGGAACATTTATATGTAATAAAAACACTGCAGTATCATTCTTTATAACCTAGCAAATATTTGAAAACTACAAGCTGTGCAACATGACATTGTCACCATCTGAACGCGGCAGATGGGAATTCGGAGTGGTATTTTCTGCAGGGGAGGTTAGGTGTATCCTACTGTGCGACACTTCACGTGTGGGGGCGGGGAGAAGGGAGCCTGGCTCAGCTGCCTTCCCCGCACCCTGGGCCCCCTTCCCCTCACTCGTCTTCGGAAGAAACATCCAAGAGGGGTACATGGCCCCGAGAGGCCACCAGGACGTTTGCGATTGACTCTTGATTCTAGTCGCTGCTTATTTTTATAGATGATATCATCAGAGCCCAATCAGGACCCCAGCTTTGATATTTAAGGGAGAAAAATAAGTTCTTAGGGAGAAAGCAACAGCAGAAAATTGTGAACAATTATTTTGAGCTTGTTTTAGACTGTGCGGAAATAATTAGCCCATCACACCCAACCCAGTGGTTTACAACAAACAAAAACATCCATTTAGCAGGAAGAGTTTTGAGTTTTACAAGATGAGAAATGAAACTAAATGAGCAACCACCACGCGCCCCGTCCTTTCTGGAGATGGCTCCAGACCCGGAGAGCGAGTCATGCGGCTACTGCGAAGCACGGCTGTGGGGCGGCCGGGAGCCCCCTGCGGGAGGCCCAGGCCACACCTGAGCCTCCCGCCCAAATGGTGACCTCTGGGTTCCACTCGCCCTTTCTATCATTGAGCGGCAGAGAAAACTTTAATCAGATAACCTGTCCCCCAAAACTATTTAAAAAGACCACTGTCCGTAAGCAGAAACGTCTGATAGGAAAAGCATCTGATATCTCTGGCAAAGCGTCCCGTTCAGGTGCAGCCTTAAGTGCAAAGTAAGAAACGGGAACCGGGGAGTAACAAATACCACCTGACGCTTGTCGGTGGGCTCCACCTCGGCGGAGCGGCCCAGCGCTGGGCACTCACGGCTGCCAGTCCCGCTGGGAACCGCGCAGGCCGGGCCTGGATTCTGGCTCCTAGTGAGGATCCGAGGCAACACTGATGGAAGCAAAGCACACGTAAGGTGTGCCGCACCCAAGTCATCCCAGAGCACCCCACCCCATCTGTGGGAAAGTGTGTCCCGTCAAACCAGCCCCTAGTGCCAGGCACCCCGGGGAGCCGTGTTCTAGATCCCACGTGCGGTCTTCATGCTCCGTGACCCCGGGACCAAAAGCTGTAGGTGGATGGTCACAGTCAATCTCCTCTAGCATCATGAGGACGGGATACATTACTGGATGGGTTTCTTTTAACTTTACTGTTTTTAAGAAGAAAAATATAAAAGCTAAAGTATGCAGACAGATAGAAGAAAGACAGTTTGCCGTCCAGAGCGACGAAAGCGAGATACTCACCATTCCCCTCATCTCCAAGCCATACCAGCACTAACCTTCTAATCTAAGACACATGCACATGTAGACACACAGCCATGCCAATACACGCACAAACACATAAAGGCACACAGTGAGACTAGACCCACAAACATGGACAGATGCGCACAGAGCAGACAGACATGACACACGTGTGTAGCCATAGACACAAACATGCACAGAAAGGTGCATACAGATACGCACATATGTACACATCGAGACAGGCGTGCACAGACCAGTCTGCACACACTCAGACACACAGGAGCGCAGGCCTCGTCTGCCCAGGTGCGGGCTGAGTTGGAACACTTGGCTCGCGGCACATTCTTGCCAACAGCAGTCCTGGAGAACTTCTCTTCCACAAGTGTTTTTTTAGGAATCCTACCCCAAAACCACAGCCAGTGAAAACCAGCTGAGGTCAGCCTGGCTGCCCCGCCTTCCCTGCCCTGAGCTGGCCCGGGTCACCCTACCCTACCGCGGTCCCCTCCTCCACCTCGCTTCCTGCTGCCACATCTGTAAAGTTATCTTAAAAGTATGTAGTTTTTGGTTTTATTGCTTTAGTTGTAAGAGTTGGACAGCTCTACTCCTTGGGTCTTTACTATTTTTAACTCAAAATTGTGTTCCTAAGATTCACAAAGCATACATCTCCACCACCTCTGAGAGGCTGTTGGATGAGAGGCCTGTGCACTTTAGTCACCTCCCAAGGATGGCACTAGTCTCTTCACGTCTTCTCAGGTACTGGTGCCAACTGTGTGCGGTCCAAGCTTCTGTGGGCACAGAGGGGAGAGCTTCTCTTGCCCAGGTGGAAAGTGCTCAGCACCCACAACTGTGGCTAAGCCCTCTCTGACAGGGATTAAGGGCTTGTGCCCTGGGGCTGAGGTGGCACGCTCTGGGGAGCCCCTTGTCCGGGTGGGATCGGCCCCGGCCTTCACCTGTGCCCTGGAGCAGGAGCAGGCTGGCACTGTGGCTTCGGGTTGTGTGCTCCCAGCAGCAGAAGAGGTCTCGCAGCTTCCCCGCACGTCCCTGCCATCTGCGTCCTTCGGACATCCTGTTTGCGTCCTCTGTGTTGACATCTTTCACGGGCACTGTGCTTCCTACTGTGCTGCCGCTTGGTCTTCAAATAGTGCATCCTGGACAAGTGCAGGTGTTGGTTTTGTGTGTGTGTGTGTGCGTGTGTGTGAACACACACGCACACATACACATACACGCACACATACACATCCACGCATACATACACATACATGTTTTACATTTTGATAGCCTGCTTTTTTCATTTAACGAAGTCCCCTGGAGCTGTTTCATGAAAACAAAATGTATCCAAAACATCACTTTATGCTATTGTGTGAGTGTCACAGGCTATATTTAACTAATCCCTTGTATTTTCTTTCAGTTTTTCATAATTATGAGTTGCTTTGGGATAAACAGTCTTGATGTTAAATCTTTTCACATTTGAATTTTTATCCCCTCTGGAGATATTTTAAACACTGGAAGTGCAGAGTCAAAGGACACATTTTTAAATCTTTCCTTTGTGTAGAGTTAGCCAGACCAAGGATGGGGAATGGTGGTTGTTTTTGTTTTGTGAGACAGAGTACTGAAGATTCTCGGACACTGGTCACATCTTAGTCCCTAGAACAACGGCGACGGTCCACGTGGGGTGGCGTTCGGCAGGCGGAGGTGGGGGCCTCCCAGTCTACAACTCAGCGGCCGGTCTTTCCACCCAGTGCCTGCGTGGCCTGTGCCACATACTAGCGTCACAGGGTCTCTCGGTGTCTGGCCGTCACCTCTACACGGGCATAACTCATCAGGGCCGGTGAGATCCCTCGGTGACAGATTTCCGTCTGTCGAAGTGAGTGTGACTGCCTTGTCACCCGATTCCTCGCCTGGCTGGCACGTGGTCGGTGCTTCAATAAGCAAAGAAAGAATATGAGATCTGATTTGCTACATACATTAAAGAAAAGGTGAGAAGACTATCCACCCACGTGTTGATGGTGGCATGGTGGCTTCTCGGCGGGCCCCAGGGGCACGTGGAGATGTGTGGAGACATCTCTGGCTGTCGAGACCCGGGCACACCACTCCCGGTGTCTGGGTGAGGCCAGGGCAGTGCGCCCTCCTGCAGTGTGCAGAGCGCGTTTTCCCACCCGAGAGGACCCATCAGTCGTCACAGGTGTGAGAAACAGCCATCTCAGTCAAGACAGCATAGCAATTTTAAATAATCTTATAATTAAAAATGACTTACAAAGTTTTACTAAGTAATACAAGCTGGGGTGAAAGTACTACTGGCTTTCAGGAGTGGGCAGATGAATGTGTTGCTCCGGCCTATACTCTGATCCTGCATGGTGAAGGCTTGGGAAGCCAGCGTTAGGCCTCAGAAACCGTGGGAGCTCAGAGAATGTTCTAGAAATGCCCCTGGGTGCGCCCACTCCGTTGACTCATTTGGAGGGGGCTGAGTGCTCTCCTGAGGGCCTGGGTGGGTGGAGTCGGGCAGGGCCGCCCCAGTGACTTGCTAAACAGGCTCGATCCTGTGCTGTGCAAGAGGAAGGCCTGGGCAGAGCTAGTGTGGCACTCTGCTTTCCGTCACGTCACTGACTGGAGAGCAGACGTCAACACCGGACAGACGGGAAAATGGAGTTGGGCTCATGGCTTCTGAGGTGTCGCTGCGTGTCTGCCAGCTCCACCGCTTGAAGGCCTGAAGTGAGGCATCCTGGCGACAGGCACAGTGGGGGAAGCCCCTCACCGCAGGGGTGCCCGGACGCAGAGCAAGAGTAAAGCGTGGCGGGTGGGCTTCCTCCTCCTCCCACCTGAGTCCCGCCTGGTGCCCCAGCCCGAATTCAGTCTGCTGCCCACAGCCAGTCGCCTTTGGAGACTCACAGACGCACCAGACGTGCGCTCTGCCCGCTTCCCTGGCATCGCCTGCACTGACCTGATCGAGTTGACCATCCGGTTTAACCGCCATCGCGGCTGTCCTTGGTGACTGGCTGGCGAGTGGACTTCCTGTGTGCGCCAGGGTGACTCGCTGGACTGAGGGCCACTGTCAGAGCCAGACACGCAGCCCCTCACCCCCGGGCCTCCCCAGAGAGCCCCCCGTGAGCGCCCTGTGCAGGCGCCTTCTGAGACGGACAGCCTCTGGGTGCGGGTCCAGCTTCCTCCGCGTCCCCCTGAGGGAATGCGAGCAGAACGGCCCTTAAGTAAAGAAACGGGAACACGGCTGTGCATTGGCGGACTGCTCTGGCCTGGTGGACTGCTCTGGCCTGGCGGACGAGAAAGCACAGAGGAAGGACATCGCTGCCCCTAATTACCCGCGCTGCGTCCAATTTGCCAGCAACGGGCAGCCTTCCTGAGGCATGCCCCTGGGTACAGCCGGAGGCCAGAGGGACTGGCTCTGGGGCCTGCAGGGCTCCGGGAATTGACTTCTGCCGGTACCTTCCCTCAGCAGAGAGGCTGAGGCCGACATGGCTCCATGCTGAGGCCGTGGCGTGTGTGCGGCCATGGGAGCGCGGCCATGTCCCAGCCTGCTCTGGCCCGCGGTGAGGCCGCTGAGCAGCCTGGCTATGCCCGGAGCCCAGATACCACGCGGGGCTCTGGGGACAGGCTGGGCCGAGGGCCCCGAGCCCCGTGGGAGGCAGCTGAGCGACTCCGCATTTCCACCGACACCTCCTCTGCGCTGGACTCGGATCTGCCGACCTCCCAACCAGGACCCGACACATTCCCGGGGCCGGCGGGGAGCCAGCAGGCTTTCCCAGCCCCGCTGTCGGTTTCCAGGTTCTTCCGGCCGTGGACGCCTCCTGCTCTGTATGCGGCATCACAGGGAGCCGCTGGGACGGAGCGCAGGAGACCGAGGCGCGATTTTCCAGAGAACTGAGTTCCTTGAATATTAAAATTAACCTTTTTAATAACAAAAATGATAGAGTCCATTGAAGTGGGGCAGAATTTATCTTGTGACAGGGCTCGTCATGGCCTTGAGTATTTATCGAGTAGTTTTAAAAGTTCATTAAGCTCGAGAGATTAACTACTGCCCTGGGCAGTGTCCCATAAAGGGGAAATATTGTCCTATTACTCGGTAAAATGTTGTGCTATGTTGTTAATCTAACTCCCCCGAGTTCTCATCTTCTGATTCAAAAGACATTTCCCGTGCTGTTAAATCTGACATTTCCAGAGAACCTGGGACTGCTTTTCACAGCCTATGCCAGAAACCCCATATTTCGCATTCACTTTGTGGGGACACTTGACACCCACAGCTCTCTAAAATGCCAGGCGCATTAGTCTTCCGCTTGCCCGGCGCTGCCCCTGTCAGTCTACCCCTAATCAGCAGCTGGTGAGGCAGAGACCCCGCCGAGGCCGACACGCCTGTCGCCGGGAGCCCTGAGTGAAACGCGGGGACAGTGCCTCGCGTGCCTCTGCCAGTCCCCCCATGGTTAGGTGCTCATTTTCCTCCGAGCAGCTCACCAAGGTGCTTGTGATGCATCTCTGTAGGAAAATCCTTTTATTGTCTCACCCGACCCAGGGCTTTGTTTACTTTGCACAGAAAATAGTGGCCACAGTGACAGCCCTGTGTACTTGTCCCTGCTTGCAGGACAGTAGGGCTTTTCTTCTGTAAGGGGTGGGAGTGTTGTGGGGATCCCTAAGCCCAGGGAGCCTCAGAGTCCAGGGCATGAGCCTCCATCACCAGGGTCGCAAGACAGAGTCTCCCTTAGCCAGGACTAAATAAATCCATATTTCAACTAGTCCTTTTCAATGTCCAGGGTCTTGAATGAGCTCAGCAAGTTCAATCAGATCTTCTGTTGTCTTTAACCTCAGAACGAGGCCTGGAAGATCACTTGACTAAGCATAGAGGTGGCCGCCAGTATTTTTGTGCGTGTGTGAATAGTAAAGTTTTATTGGGACACCCTTAGGATGTGCTTCCTGCAGCAACTGTGCAGCAGAGACCAGTTCATTTTGTGGAAATCCACCCAACAGCACACTTAAAATTCCGTGCATCTGTGTGTGTGTCAGGTGCTGTGCTGACTCCTCCTTCTGAGAGGCAGGGTGCCAGGCTGGGCCTGCCACAGCCGAGTCACACTGCCCTGCTCAAGAAAGTGAAGCTGGTGTCTGTGGCCCCGCACTGCCCTGCGAGTTCACATTTTCGGTCAGTCTTGCATTTGGCTCAGGACGGCGAAGACATATCACCTTGTATGTTTTTCCACTTAAACTGTTAACACATAAAATATAGAAGTTGAAATGACACTGCAGTTTTCTTTAGAAAAATAATCCGTTTTCCTGTGAGTTCATCCTGCTCACGGTCGAGGCCTCGGCCCAGCCAAGCTCCTCCCCTCAGGAGCGGGCACTGAGTTTCTCCACAAGTATGTGGAATGAAGGAACACGAACCGCCACGGCGCTGACGTGTGCCACAGTGTCCCGTGTTGCTGGCCCTTCCTTTCCACGCAAGCCCAGTCCTCAGAAGGGATAGGTCTGGGTTTCTGGTGTCACTCGTCTGAAGGAGAAGGAAGGTGCCACCCAGAGGTGAGCGCCATCAGGGGTCCTGTGGGAGCGGAAGAGACCGGGCTCCAGGTTCCCTCACTGCGCCCGTCTGCGAACCTGCGTCCTGGGGTTAGAAGAGAATGCGTGTTCCGGCACACCGGTCTTGGTTATTTATCTTGGAATTGATAATGTGCCTCCAAAGATTTTTCAACTTGAAATATTTACAGAGGCCTGACTTTGCCTTATGAGAGATTTGCATTCTAGATTTTTACAACTTCCGTGTGGAAGATACCATGTTCCTGAAAGGCTGTTGACAAAGAAAACAGAAGAAAAAGAAGCAGCAGGATCCTAACTGTGGCTTGAGCAGTGTGGCCTGTGTGGAGGACAGAGGAGTCTGTGCTGGAAGAGCGGGAGGCGGACCCAGGGGCTGGGACGCAAGGGCAAATTCTGCAGGGAATTCCCGGGGCACTGAGTCTGAGCCCAGCCATCGGCTGGCAGGGTTCTCTCTTCCGGAGGCTCAATCTCTTTCTTTCAAGGCATCAACTGAGTGGATGAGGCCGCTCGGTGTGTCGGTCCCTTTCCTTTCTGTTACCGCTGGAAAACAGACACCACAGATAACCATCGCGTGGCTCCTGGTTTGGGGTGGGGCAGTCGCAGGGCTGGGGCCTGTTGCCTGGAGCCCCTGGGGCACGTGATGGTGGGAGTACCTGGTAGGGCGACCTCTTCTCCTCATGGGAGGAGGAGGGAGCAAACAGAGCCTCACGTGCCTTCAGGGGCGCCCCCAGTGACCCAAACTCTCCCGCTGGTCCCTGCCTCCTGAAGCCGCTGCCTCCTCCCAGCAGCACAGCCTGGGACCGAGTCCTCAGCACACAGCGCCAGGGTGCAGCAGGCCCAGCCTGTGGCATCTCTGTGGAGCAGCTGCCCTGCTCGAAACGCACGGCTCTCACCCTCGTCTGGAAGGTCTCCCCGCGGCATTCGGGCAGGAGCTGGCGCCCTGCCTGGCCTGAGTGACCCGTGGCCTTCACGGTCACGGCCCCGGCCTCTTGGCTGACCCGCTGGAGAGGCGCTGGCCTCTGTGCAGGACACGGTGCTCTTTCCTCCGAAACCTGATTAGTGAGCCAGACCGTGGCCCCGGACGGGATCACCTCTGACCTTCTCCCAGCCAAGAGTAAATGTCAGCAGCCAGCAGGAGTGTAAGCGGCGCCTCTCCGGCCTGTGCCTTCAAGCCCTTCCTGCCGGCCCCGCAGAGTGGCCCTGCGCCCTCCCCAGGGCCCAAGGCCTCTTCTTGAAAGGAGAACGAGGCCCACAGCTGGACGGCACAGCTGGGCCGACAGACCCACGGAGGGAGGCTGTGTGTGGCTCCTTGTGGGCATCCTGCACGCTACAGTGTAGGACGCTGGGTCTGGACAGCACTGGGCATGGACAGGTTCCCAGCTGCCTCCCTGATGCGGAATCTTGCCAGATATGCTGCCACGGGGGCAATGGCGACGGCACCCCTTTTCTTGTCTGGTGGTCTGTCCCACACCCGCCAGGCAGACCTCACCTGGACAGCAGCCGAGGGAGCGGCGGGGGAGGCGCCCTGAGCGCCATCTCCTCTGGCCCTGGCCGCAGTCCTCCTGTGTCACACAGGCATGCGGAGAGGACCCTCCTTGTTCGTGCCCTGTCCCGGCCAGGACCACGGGGCTCAACCTTGGTGCCGAGAGACCTGACTATCAGGGTGCCCAGGCCGCAGCCCCTGGGGACTGGCACCCTGAGCCCTCACAGCCCCTCTGGCCTCCTTCCTAGAGCGAGGGAGAGGGAGAGAATTGTGCAGTCTGTGACCTGGTGAGGGGCCTCGGTGCCCTGCAGGGCCTCCTCGGTCCCGGGTCAGCGCCGCCTGAGCTGCCACTGAGCCCAGCGGGGCGAACCCCAGCACCAGGGCCGCACTCACCTACCATCCGCTGGGCACTGGCGCTGTGCCACTGCATGCTTGCCCTTCCTGCCTCTCACCCCCACCAGTGTGGCCCCAGTGTGTACTGGAGGGGGCTACATGTGCGGTGATACGAGCCCAGATCTTTCTCATGCTGGCTCCTAACAGTGGACCCTCCAATCAGGATTGTACAGTTGTTTAAGGAGAGAAACAAAACTACACATAGGAAAAATGTCATGGACAATTTCAAATATACCCACAGTGGAGACAGTGGTGTCCTGCCTCCTAGGATGCATCCCCTCTGCTACACGGACCATCTGTGCCCACCAATCCCAGGAGACACCAGCCTGGGTCCAAGCCCCTGTGTTTGCTCTGGCCACGGTGAGTATGGGGCGGGAGGGACCAGAGTCCACGGCGCTGCAGCCACACGCTGAGCTGGGTAGTCACCTCCCTGGACATCAGGACTCTCAGTGGCCTCGTCATGACAGTGACTTGTCACACCCCGGAATCCCTGTGTGCCTGCCAGTTCTCGCCCTGTCATTCTGCAGACCAGAGCCTGGTGCAGCCTGGGAGCCAGCCCGGCAGGGCGGCCACGGAAGCTTAGCCGGTGGCACGCAGGGACCCCAGAGGCTCACTCAGCCTCGCAGCCCCGACAGCAGAGCAGCACCCCGGTCTCAGGGCCTGAGTAGCTGTGGGAGCCCAGAGTTTTGTAACTGTCCATCCAGACCCCTCCTGAGGCCGGTTCCTCTTGACTGCTATATTCAGTGTTGAGGGGAAGAAAGATAAGGGAGGAGGTGCAGGTGACACTGAACCAGGCCGGGCTGAGTGCCGCAGGGCTGGGCACGGGTCACCACGGAAGCCCCATCTGCCTGTGTGATGGCTGCTCCCGGTCTCAGGACTAGCAACCACGGTTTATTTCCTTGTTCCTCAGCCCCCACGTCCCGTGAGTCTGTGCGTCTCTGCTCCCCTGGTCACACAGGACAAGTCTCAGCGTTCAGGACAAGCGGGTCCCTGAGTCACTGCTGAGGATGAGCCCCCCAGGGAGCACCCTCAACCTTCTGCCCCGTCCATTGGGTGGAGGTGGGGTGTGGCCACAGCTGGCCTTGGGGGCCTGGAGGTGTGCCAGAGCCTGGGACACTCAGTGCCCACAGCGCTCCCGTCCGCCTGACATAACGGCATGGGCAGAGGACTGAGTCTTGCTGGCGTGGGTGTGGGCCTGCGAGAGGGAAGGTTCTGCTCCTCGGGATTCCGTATCTGCAGCATCTCAGGTCACATGACTTGGTCTGAGCAGAAACAAAACCCAAGATGGCTTTCTTTTTTGTTTAATGCTAAAGAGAACAGTCTCACCATCACATGCGCCTCTGGGCCTTTCTAAATCTCATTCTCATCTACAAACGAGAGGGACCCAGAGCCAGCTCACGCTGGTGTGGGATGGAAGAGGGGCAGGTCCGTCGCGTGCTCTGCAGCGCGAGCAAAGCCCAGCCTGGCTTCAGGTACAGCTGGATCCAGGGAGTCCGGGGCTCCATCTTGCCACCCGGGGGCACCGTGCCACGTTCAGACTTTTCAGATCCCAGCCTCTTTCCGCCGTGGTCACAGAAGTGTCACTCCATCCAGTCCTCCGCGGGATGGAATGCGCTAGCTTCGCAGACATCATGGCAGACAGAGCGAAGCCCCAGCTGAGGCCCAGGTGCGTGAGAGCCAGCCCTGCCTGGACTGTCCTGGATCGGAGGCTCAGGGAGGAGGGCAGAGACAGAGGCTGCTGGGAGACGCGCTGAACCCGAGGCTCTCAGTGCAGGGCTTTCTTCACCGTCTTGTTCACAGGTCTCACAGAGGCCAGCGCACAGCCATTCTGATGCCTTCTGTGGGCTGCAAACCGCCCTGCAGCCCCTCCGTGTCCAGGGCAGCTCCACAGGACGAACCGACTCCTGACACAGTAAATACGGAGAACAGCAGTCTTAAAACAGGGACTGGTGCCCTCTTTCCTGGGTTGGGCTTTGGGGCCACCTGAGAGATGGCAAACAGCGGTCCGTCTCTCCCCCTGCAACTCGGAGGAGCTCGTGGGAGAAAGTCCTCTTCCTTCTCTTCCTGGTTTACAGGTCCACACACTGACTTGGTGATGCAAAAGGGTCTGATCCCCAGGCTGTTTGACACCAAGTTACTGTGTGCGGCTGAGTTCTGAGCAGCGCAGTGACCTGGGAAGGATCTGTGGGCCTTTGGGAACATGGATTTTGTATCTCTCCTTCCTCCCCCACTTCTCCTTTTCTCCTTATTCCTGTGAGGAGCACAGAGGCAATGGGTAGAGGTGCAGCAGGTGCGTTAGACCAAGGGCAACTTCAGGATGGAACCCACACAGTCAGCAGAGAAATACAGAGGCCGGATCTGTGCCGCCTCCCCACCCCAGGCCTGATCCTCCTTGGGCTCCGCCAGCCTGGGGCCTCCACTTCCATTTACAAATAAACCTCTACAGGATGAAGGGAGTCCTTGTGTGCAGTGGAATCTCAGCCCCACCCAGCTCTTCCTGCCGAAGAGCTGATGTTTTCTCTGGTCATGATGAGTGCAGGGTGAGTGTGGCCTGAGTCCCAGGGGTGTTGTTGTTCCCTGAGGTGCGCATTCACCCCCTGGAGATCGGGACACTCAAGAGTGACCATTTCCTGCCCCGTCTTGTGTCAGGACAGTGACTCCAATCTCATCCCATGAAAATGTATAAGCCAAAACCAGAGACAGATCCTCTATGACTCTCTCGAGTCCCCTGCTCTGATCTCTCCCTTGGCTGGCATTGTGACTCTCATGAGGCTCTTCTCCTGAGAGATAGCAACAGAGCTTCAGTTACAGCTGTGTCCAGATGTCCCCCAAAGCCACAGCGGTCTTGGGTGGAGTTTTTCTAGAGGTGGCTGGATCTAGAGCATGTGACTGATTTATGAAATAGTGCTAAACTCAAGAGCACAAGGATTAAGTGTGAGTGCTGCCCGATCTGAGTAGTCTGGATAAGATAAAAGGGGCAAAAAGTCGTTGTTAAGGTCTCTCGTTGCTTGCGTTTGCTGCGTCTGCCCTGCCATGGCCTGTTTCTCCTCTGTGATGTCCTCTGCATGCCGCCTCACCGTGGAACCAGCTGATTATGGACTGAAAGGCCTACAAACTGTGAACTAAACAAACCACTCCTCCTTTAACTTGTGGGTATTGTGTATGATGGCTCAGAAACAAGAGAAAAGTAACTAAGACACCCCCAAAATCCAAAGGGCAAAGGGATCATACCGTGGTTGACTTGAACTGGCTTCTTCCTGTCATCTAAATACAGTAACAAAATATCTGCTGGGATACAGCTTCTCAGAAAGGATGTGGAAGTTGCAGTGTGCAGTCTCCAGCGCATGTAAATATCTCTGCATGTTATTCTTAATTAATTATATTTTATTGAAGCAATTAGGAGACTGACAATCTCAGTTAAGCACAAATGAAAGGGCCATGTCTTTTCACGTGCCATTGATCAGAGTGTAGCCCAGACTCCCAGAGGCTGACGCCTGACCAGGAACGGCAGCCAGTGAGGCAGGTGCCATCTGGGGAAAGCCCTGGGCCACCACCCTCCCCACTCCTTATCTCACGCTTTGGTGAATGTCTCTGCTTTTTCCTGATTGTCTCAGTTTCCTGAAACAAAAAGGACTGTTGTCAAAGTCTTAAATAACAGCACTGCTCTGGAAAACTAGGTTAATTTTTCTAATTTCCACACCTTTCACTCTCCTCTGTAATGGGAGAGTGGTTGTGCATGGAGGCATCAGATAAATTTCACGCTTCCTGCCTTGCCTGAAATGCCCAGTGGCCCCAAGCACACCCATTGCACCTGGCTCTGCCATGGGCTTCAAGGCTTGATGTGATCAGAGGGTTTGGCAAGGAGGCCTGATCATTCTTGACAGCATGTAGACTGAGGCAACATGGGGTGGCAGGTGGATGATACTCTGAGTCCTGAAGGCCAGATTCCCCTACACTGAATTCTTTCTGAAAAATGCCAGGGACCCAGGACCTTCAGACTTGTGTATGAGAATGTTGTGTTCTTTCCGGGCAGAACATTGCTAAGAAAGGCTGTGTCGTTTTCCTGGTTTGTCAGTGCGTTAATCAAGATTTTCTAGGCTGATTTGTTTGGATCCTGGTGATTGAGCTGCAAGAAGGTGCCAGTCTCTGCCAGCCTCGATCTCCAGGAGGCTCCTCAGAGGCACCCACCGACTTGGCCCCACTGGCCCGAGACAGGGTTCACATCACTCACTTCTAGGAAGTGGGGTGCTGGGAGACACCCATCCCTTACCAAACCTTCTAGGAATCACCCAGGCCACGGCACTGATGCACCACAGGGTGACAAGGCACCATACCTCAGAGGTAGAACCGGGTTCTCATTCAAGATTTCAGGGGCCAGGAGCCTCTTGCGTCTTACAAAAACAGAGGAATGCTCTGAATCAGCATGATACAGCCCCAAACCTGTGTTCATATAATTAAACAGTTAATATGCACGGTCTGTGACAGAGCAGAGGTGAGCTCCAAGGCTGAACTATACACGTAACCCAGTGGGCTGGACCCCTTGCCTGTCTCTTTCATAACAATAGACCAAGTTTAGCCAAAAATAAAATTCCTGTAGCTGAGCAACTCAGCCAAATGGATGTCCTCCAGAGGCCATGATGTCATTTGTCACCTAAGTACAGCCCTGTGGTTTAAATCAACATCTTCCACATTTTTAGTCCAAATTTTGTTTCAAAGTTGCAAGCTGTGCTAGATTTTCTCCACATACTGGAAAGCCAGAGACAGGAATGGCAGTCTGGTTCGCCAGTGTCCTCTTCAGCCCCGGGTACTCCCCGCCCCCAGCCTGGACGAAGCACCATAGAGGCTACTGCCCTCACCAGGCAAATGGCGCCCTCTCCCAAGGTGTCTGGACAGCCTCCTGCAGACACCCACAGGGCAAACACAAAGCCACAGACAGTAATGGTGCCCACCTCCTTCCTTTTAGAGAGTTCTTTCTCCAGTTCTAAACTAGCTCTTCCTCATGCCTCAGGACTTGACTGGAAAGAATGTCAGCTCTGCAGAGGAGGCCGCCCCTGCTGTCCACACCAGTGCATCCATTTGCAGGCCACTCACTTGTCCTGTGGCCCTGAGTGTCCTGTCCTTTTGGCGGCCTCTCTACCCAGTGATTTCTGAGTCCTTTGCCTTCCCCTGTGGGACCCCAGTGGTAAGCCAGGACCCCAGGGCAAGGACGTCTGCCCCACTCCACACGCATCCCCAAGCCTCTGGTGGTGCTGGGCCGGATCACTGGGGTGAACTGACTTTAGGAGTCTCATTTACCTGGTCTGACCACTTGCTGGTGTCTTGCAAAGCCACACTTAGACTTCTCTGTGGAGCTTCTCCACAAACTACTCCCGCGTGTTTTCCCAGAAGAAATGAGCATGCGTGTCACAGAGAAAATGTTCGGGATGTTCACAGAACCTTTATTCATAGCAGCCCAAAGCGGAAGCCGCTCTGGTGCCCGCATGAGGAACGGGCTCCAATTGCTGCGTGTTCGTACAGCACCTGGCTGGGACCCTGGGAGACCACCTCTCGGCACCAGGTCCTGCCAGGGTAATGGGCCCCTGGCACCAGAACCACACACGAGGGTCCTCCACTGGCTAGAGACACATTTAAAGTCCTGGAAACTGAACAGTGTAGAAAACTGCTGGGAAGGTATGAAAAGGAAAGCTCTGGGAACACTCAAGATGTGTTTGCCCTCAGGCCACATGCTGGCTTGTGCCAACGCTCCGTCTCCTGGCCACAAGCCGGCAAGGAGCAGAGGCCACACACCCCTGGCCTGACCAGGACCTCCCGCTGCAGCACAGCCGAGGCGCCTGGCGCTGGGCACGCCGCCCCTCGGTGCTGATGTCAGACTCGCCTGTCCTCGAGGGAGAAGCTCCCATGTCCCTGCGAGGCTCACGGAGAAGGTGTCACCCTCCCATGGGGCGCGGTCTGGGTTGGTCCTGAGACCCCAGACCCACGTTAACTCTCTGAAGTGAAGTGGAAAAGGAGACATGGAAACACCGGCTCCTGAAACCCCGGGCTGCCGGGCGCGGTGCCTGCGGCCCACGTGGCACTGGGTCGAGCTTGCTGGGTGCTGCTCGGTGTGGGCAGGAAAGGGGCCGTGCGCAGGCCACGCAGGAGACACCACATGGGAAGCTGGGCAGCTCTTCTGTAACCTGCCGCGTGGCCGCCCCACTTTGTCTCGGCCGTTTGGAGATAACGAAACGGGAAAAACAAACATACGGCCTCGGGCAGCGAGGAATAGCCTGAGCTTCAGGAAACGGCCAGTCATGGGTCACGTCAGACGCAGCCGGAAGGCCTCGGCTGTGGTGGACTTTTACTCCTCCACCCTTGGACAAGCTGCGTGCCGGAGAAGTTTGCCCACATCCCCGCTGAGCGCCGAGCACCGAGCGCCTTGCAGAAGGAAGGTGCCCACTCACAGTGCCCAGCCCAGGACGGGCAGGGCCGAAGCCCCGCGCTCTGACCTCGGGCTGGGGGTCGGAGCTGTAGAGCAGCCTGGCAATGCCCCTCCAAAGCCCCATACGCTACCGGGCAAAGATGCCTGTGTTCACCGGGCGTCGGCCTCCACCCGCTGCCCCGCTCCCCGCTGCTCGTGCCGCCAGCCACCCACACCCGCCAGCCCGACGCCCGCGTCCGACCCCCTCGGTCCAGCCGCCCAGCTGTCCGTGGTGGGTAGGGAGAAGGCTTCTGAGGCGGACGAGTCCATGTCATCATCCCCCGGTGTCTCCGTCTCTCTCCAGTCTTTCGCACTCTGTCTGTCTGACTCCCCCTGCCTCTCCTCCCTCCTCCCCTTCCTGTCTCTCTGTCTCTGTCCCTCCTCCCCTCCCGCTTCCCGCTGCCCCTCTTTCCTCACTCCCTCCCCGCCGCCTCCTCTGCCGAGGTCCCCTCTTCTACCTTGCGCCGGGGGTGGGTGCGTGTGGGACACGGGCCTCGGTGCCAGCGGTTCCCTCTAAAGATACTGCTCGTGCGATGAGCATTGCAGGTGCAGGGCCAGGCCTTGGGCACGCTCCCCACCCCAGCTGACGGGCATCAGCACCGCCAGCACAGCCCCGGCCCCGGTTCCGGCTGGAGTGAGCTTGGGTACCGATGTCTGGCAGTGCTGGAACTGAGCACCGCGGATCTGGGGGGAGACCTCCAGCCGCTTCTCGAGTTTCCATGGAAATGCTCCAGCAGGGCTGGGACAGGTGCTGCCGGCCGGCCCCAGAAGCCGTGCAGGGCGCCGCCCACTTGTGCGCTTCCAGGACGCAGAGTGGCTTGAAGCAACAGACGTTCATTCTGCCACAGTCCTGGAGGCCAGAGCCCAAAATCAAGGTGCGGGCAGATGGCTCCCTCCCTCCGGGCGGAACCGTTCCTGGCTGGCACCGCGGGCCAGCAGACTCAGCGCCCAAGCGCTGTGCCGTCTTCACTCCTTGGTGAGCCCTGCATCTCCCCTTCTTCCTCTTCCTTGGGGTTCACAACCTGCTACTCGGGACTGACCCACGCCCCGAGCCCTGACAGAGGGGTCTGCAAACACCGTTCCCACACCCACACTGTCCTGGCTGGAGGCACGGTCTTCCTGGAGCCCCATCCGTCCGGGACAGGGGCACACTCGGTGCGTGGAGAGGGGCTGGGGTGGGAGGCCCGTGCGGGGGTGTGCAGCCCTGTGCCCTGGAACTGAGTCAGTGGGGGCTGTAGAGAGCCGCCTGCAGCCTCGCCTCCTTCCCGCCAGCCACCAGAGGAAGGTCTGCGGAGAGCGGCTGTGCTTGGCACTGGGCCGAGGAGCAGCCAGGCGCTCCTGTCCGAAGGATGGCAAACCTGGTCTGTGAGAGCTGTGTGGTACGGTATACAGAGCGGCCCCTACCCAGCCCGCGGGATGCCAGCCCTGGCACCTGAACCGCGCACAGCCCGGTGTCAGGGCCTAGAGGAGACGGGTGGCCAGATCCCGGGTGTGAGCCCAAGTCTGCTGCAGAGGGCGAACCAGGGGCACACGGGCAGTGCTGCGGGACAGAGGCTAGTCAGGGCAGACTTCAGGACGGCAACGGAAGAGTCAGACTTGAATAAAGAAAGAGCCATGCCCGGGTCTGCAGCCTGGACCCCCGCCTAGGAAGTGGCCCTCAGGCAGGATGGGGGCAGGGGTGGGCAGAGGGGGTGCACAGCACCTCGGTGAGGTTCCAGGAGGAGCATCCGCAGACTGTCCCTCAGCTGGACCCTGACAGCGCGTCCATCACAGGGGCATCAGCGTCCTCACCCTGCAAGCTAAAAGCATGCTCAGGACCCCAGCTTCGTAAGTCGGAGAAAATCACAAGGCCCAAGGATCAACAGCCTACTTCCAGGATAGAACACTGGGGAATTACACTCCTTTACTAACTCTTTACAGGAAAAAAGAATAAACTTGTGAAGAGGAATTAATTTTATGGAAAAAAAAGCAATCAGAAAAGGAGAGGGAATGGGTAATATATTTAATGGAAGTTTCCAGTTGTTTTGTGTGTTTTCTTAAACCTCACAACGAAAGGAATAATCTCTTCTTTAACGATAAAGCTGAAATCTTTTAAGTGTTTTAATCTGCCTGATAGAAGTTTCGCTTGGGAAACAAAAAGACGCACTCCTTTGGCTCAGTAGATTAAAGATGGGAAGCACAGGAAGCCAGAGGCGCACGCTGTGGGCAGCGCCCGTGTCCCGACGCCAGCCGTGGCTCACACGCTCTGAGCTGGGCACGGCAACGGCTCCGGCTGTGCTCGTGGATGACGGTGGCGGAGATCTGCGACGTCGCGGCGGAATCCGCACCCTCCTCGGTCCGAGCTTCTGAGAGGTTGGAGGGCAGCGCGCAGGTTGCCGGATCCCTTCCCATCGTCACCTGCGATGCAGCTTCCTGACTCCCGTGGGGCCCGTGAGAACCGCCCCCCCGACACTCGGGAGGGAGCGCGAGGCGCTGCAGACCCGGCTCCCTGGCGTTCAAGATGGCGGTGCTGCTGGGGATCGTGAGCGTGCTGGGGTGTTGACGCTGGGGAGGGTGGAGGAGAGGATTTGGCTGAGCAGTCTCCGGAAGAAGAAGAAAAAGAGGCGGGAGCATAACTCTCCTCCCTGCGTCTTCATTCCGGACTGTCTCGGAAGAGCAGGGTAGGTGCAGGTGTTGAGGATTTCAATGTAAAAACATCCTTCCAAAAACTGAGCCTGCCGGAGGCATTTGATGTAAAATCGGCTGTTGGGTCCTGGGCTAATTGTTGGTAATTTTTGTTATTGGGGACCGTATTCCGGGTAGGTGTTGATTTTCTTTAATAATGTTCACATCACTCATTTGTGGCTGGAGTGAGCCCTGTGTGCGTGACAGCTGCTCTGAGTCTAATTAGGGAGAAGAAAAATCAGAAGAGTAAGTACCTCGTGAGGTGGCACCTTTGAAACAAGCAATTAAAAGCACAGCGCAGCTTCCTGCTGCACTTCCAGAGACGGAGACGAGGCTCCGGGGTGATTAACGCCCACCCTCGCGCGTGTCCCAGAGCTCAGGGCACCATCGCAGTGAGCTGCGCAGGTCTGGCCGCCTGGCATAGCCTGGTCGGGCTTGGGGGCTGCCTCTCTGTGCACCTGGACAGGAGATGTGTCTCTGGAGATGTGTCTCTCCAGCACAAGCAGACCTGAAGGCAAGTTTTTCAGTGGGTTCCAGGGCCCTGTGCATGCGCTCGGGCTGAGATCTCCATGCCTACTTGTTCCCAAACTGAGGTTTGTTGGGGGCTTTTGGGGGGGGCCTCCTGGCTGCCTCCTGCCCACTCAGCCGCATCTCTCCTCCCTCTGAGCCCCGCGTCTGCACAGGGCTGGGTACCTGCAGTGCACGTGCACCCTGTGCTGTCTTCTGCCCGTGATGCCGGCTCCAGCCCCCAACGCCCAGCCACGCACAGTCACTTCTGTGCACAACACTTTCCCCCTGCAGGGACCCGGCCGGTCGGTACCTACCGGTGCCTCCACATCGGTACAGCAGAGTGGCCGGTAGCAAGCCAAGTCACTGGAAGTAAAGTCCATGTTGGATGGGAAGAAATAAAACAGGGGAGGGGGAGACGAAGGTATGAGAAAACTCCCGAGGTAGCTTTGGCTCAGGAGAGAAGTGGAGAGGTGGCCCCAGAGCCCCTGCTGGCTGCACCTTCTCTGTGAGAGACACTGAGCCTCGTGCGTGATTCGGCAGCCAGCAGGAGGGGTAAACAGATTCCTCCTGGTTCCGCGGTCCTTCACATGGGAAGGCAGGTTCAGAGTCTGACTAGAAGGGGGCACGGGGCTCTCTCAGATGCTTCAGAGACAGGGGAGCTCCTAGCAGTTGTCCCTGTAGCTAAATGTGGGCACACCCCACGCCCCACTCTGAGGGGCCCCCAAAAGAGGCACATGACATGACCAGAGTGCAAGAAACTCAGGCAGACATCACCGGTTCGTCCCCAAAATTGAAACTACCTAAACGTCCATCAGCAGCTGTGGCTACTCGAATGGCACAGCCCTGGGTGGCATTCAGAAAGGACAAACCACTACCTTTGTAGCAGGACAGTGACCAGGGCCAGGGCGAAGCGCCTTCTGAGAGGAAGCCGGGTACAGAGGCCCCTGTGGCCCACATGGTGCCCATTTACATGGTGGATGTGTTCAGACAGCAGCTCTTAGGATTTGTGCATTTTTCCATGTGCATTTTAAGGCAAATTTTAGCTAAACAGACACAGGTAGATAGAGACAGATAGATGCCCTGCTGTGTTCCGGGGATGGGGTGTGTAGACTTCCACGTCCTCATGTCTTCTTCCTCCTCTCCTGTCTGAATCGCCTCATGCTCTGTGGATATCTGTGCCTCTGGACTCTGGGCTCCTTCTTCACAGAGGTAGTGATGGTGGTGGTGATGATGATGATGATGATGATGATGATGATGACAATGATGATGTTGATGATGTTGATGATGATGATGTTGATGATGGTGATGATAATGCTGATGACGACAATGATGATGATGGTGATGATAATGGTGATGATGATGATGACAACGATGATGATGATGATGTTGATGATGATGATGTTGATGATGATGTTGATGATGATGTGGATGATGGTGATGATAATGGTGATGACGATGATGATGACGACGATGATGATGATGATGATGATAATGGTGATGACGATGATGATGTTGATGATGGTGATGATAATGGTGATGATGATGACGACGATGATGATGATGATGTGGATGATGGTGATGATAATGGTGATGACGACGATGATGACGACGATGATGACGATGATGATGATGATGACAATGATGATGATGATGATGACGATAATGATGATGACGATGATGATGATGGTGATGATGACAGATGATGATGATGATGACGATGATGACGATGATGATGGTGATGATGATGATGATGACGATGATGATGATGGTGATGATGACAGATGATGATGATGATGACGATGATGACGATGATGATGGTGATGATGATGATGGCCATTTGCACCTGACTCGTAACTCTTTCTGGATACTGTTCCCAAGTGCTTGCTAAAAATTAACTTATTTAACCTTTGCAAACAACCCTCGAGGTGGGAAACATTTTTATTTCCATTTCGAAGACCCATCACAATTGAGACCCAAAGATCGTATTCATCTTGCCCAAGTCACCCTCCTAGTAAAGAACAGGGGCACCCACCCTTGTAAGCTCAGCTTTAGCCTCCAGAGCCCACACAGGCCCCAGTAATCAGACAGGCTCACCTCTTCTAGCGATGAGAGCCCCAGTTTATTTACAGCAAATAGCCTGTCAGGTGCTACAGAGAATACAATATTCAGGGAGGTTTCTCATCCCTGTGTCTCCAATATCAGCCAGCAAATTGGTGACTAATATTTGTTGGAAGGATAAACGGTCCATGGGTGGGTGAGTGGATGGATGAAGGAATGGATGGGTAGGTGGTGGTTCAGTGAGTAGATGGATAAATGGATGGGTGAATAGTAGATGGATGGATGGGATTTCAAAAGCTGGCACCTCCATATTCACTTGCTGAACCCGTCCGTCTTCTCTCCAGGCCTGAAGTTCAATGATGCCCTGAGAAAAGCCCAGGAGCTCAGTGGTCCTTGAGTCCTCGTTTCTTCAGCAGTGCCTCTCTCCTAGAGACGCTGCTGAAGCTGATTCTTGGTCCCACACCAAAGATTTTGAGCTACTGGGTTTCCGATGAGTCTCAGGACTCCACATTTCCACAGTCTCTTGGAGATGCTGCTCTGCTGCTCTGAGCCAGGCGGAGGGACACGGGCTCCGCCGGCCTGTGTGCCCTCTTGTACCCATAGTCACTGTTGCCAAACCCTTCCCCAGTCGGTCTCGGCAGAGACGAAGAGAGGTTTCCCGGGCATGTCTTAGGGGCTCTGCTGTGGCTGTGTGCAGGGAGGGGCGATGCATCTTCTCGGCAGCCTCCCCCAAAGCTGAGTCCGCACTCAGCTTTGAAGCGGGGCCGTCAGTGTGCCAGGCGGCCTCTGCCTCCGGGCCATTTATAGTGCCAGAGCTTGTGAAGCTAAAACAGTTTGATGTGTAATTGCAGGAGGAAATGGGAAACCTGCTGAGCGTGGCGGGATAGAGTGCCTGATCACCCTGTATGTGCGGCCGCTGCTTGCTGGAACTGCCAGCAGGTCCGCACCATCGACAGCACGGTGACATTTTTCATGGGCCGCCGTGTTCTGAATCAACACTGCCGTGGTGCGATTAGAGGAGAGGAAGAAACAGCCCCAGCCTCGCTGGCGACAGGTCAGTCGGGCGTGCTGCCTCCCTCCGCGTGCCTGCCGTCTCCTGTGACGGCAAGGCGGCTCCTCCCTCCGCATTACGCCCTCACATTACCTGAAAATTGAATTTTATCTGGTGGCCTGCGTATAATTTACAACGCTCCTCCCATACACTTCAGTTCTCATTTAGCTGAAAGTGTATTCTTTATTTCCCGCTGGCTGGAAAACAGAGAGGAAAGAAGCCAGGGTAAAATAGCCATGTGTACTTGCTGCGCCATGCTCGGCGCCCCAGTGGAAGGAAAGGATTGTCCAGCCACTGGCCCGTCACCCGCCGAAGTCCCCCATGCTCCAGAACGCAGTCGTGACAGGGGAGTGGGGCCGCCTCTTCCTGCTCGGCCAGCACTCAGCTTCACGCTGCCACAGGCCGACACCGCCGTCGGGGAACGCCCACCCTCGGGAGCGCGTCGGAAATGGCGAAGATGGATGTTAACTTCAGAGTTTCATGGCAATAATTCTGTTCTCAAACACGGACACACATCGCCATCCACTAATTCCAACCTTAAAATACTGTTGGGGGAACTTGTACTTGAAACCTGTTGGCTTCTAAGTTCCAGTGTAAGAGGATGTGGGACCAGAGAGCGTGGACTCTTTGGCATCTGCTCTCTTTTGCCCAGTTTCATGATTTTGAGATCTGTTAAGTTAGTCCGTTGAAGTGAATGACCGTGCACATTTCGAGCAGCCCCTCCCCCCGACACCCTGCCACGTGCGCCTGAGTTCCTGCTGAGGTGAATAGCGCCCCACAAACATCCACATGCAAGTCAAGCCCTTTATGTTTTCACCTGTGCGGGGTAGATTCTTCGGCAGGAGCAGCTGGAACATCTGGCAGAAATTAACCATGGTTACAGTTTTCCAAAGTGGTTGAATTAGCATGCACGGGTCTGTGTGTGTCTGTGTGTGTGTGTGTGTGTGTGTGTAAATGTTACAAAGGATTTTATCCAGAACCTTCTCACTAAGCTTTATCTCCAGCCCTGTACTTACTACTTTGAGACAAAGTCTCCTCCTGACTAAGTTGTCCAGGCTGGAATGACCTTGGAGTTGTCCTGCCTCGTCCGCCCCGAGTGCGGGATTGCGGGCAGGCGTCGCCCCACCGCGCGGATCGTCTTTACCCCCAGCTGCGGCCTGTGAACGCTGGTTCCCCACGTCTCCCGCAGCAGCGTGCGCCCTCAAGTTACTGCCGGGTGTGAGTGTGCGGTTGGCCCCACCACGGTTTAGCGCTCGTCTCCCTGAAGACTGATGGCGTCAGGCGTCTTTCACGTTCTCCTTGAGCATTTGTACATCTTTTATGAAGCATTCAGTCTTCCATCCATTCCTAAATTGTCTTGTTTCTCTCCTTATTGAGTTTTAAATGTTTTTATGTATATTAGAAATAATTTTTATAAGATTTCTAGAGAGCAAAAGGTTTTTTTATTTGTTGTGTGGGTGTGTGTGTGTTTTCATCTGTGGCTTATCTTGCTTCTTCTGAGAACCTTCCAAAGAGCAAATGTTCTAACTTGAATAGAATCTAATTGATCCATTCTTTCCCTTTCAAGCTTCATGCTTTTTATGTTCTAAGAAATCCTTTTCCTATCCCAAGTTACAATGCCTTTTCCCCTATGTTTTCTTCTATGAACTCTACAGTTTTAGCTTCTACATTCAGATCTCTGATCTGTTTTGAATATTGTGTGAGTTAAGGGTCAACGTTCTTTTCTCTACATTTTCTGTACAGATATCCAATGGTTTGTGCACCGTTGGTCAAAAGGACTTTTGTCTCCATGTTGAGTTACCTGACAGTTCTGTGGAAATGGGCCAGCCCTAGGTGGGACCTGCCTTCTCAACACTCTGTCCTGTGTGGGGTCTTGGTATCCCCAACACCATCAGTCTAGATTGCTGTTGTGCTGGGGAAGGTCTTAGAATAGGGTTGAATGAGGCATCTTACTTTATTCTTTCCAAAATTACTTTGGCTTTTCTAGGCCACTTGCATTTTCATATAAATTTGAGAATCAGCTTGTCAATTTTGGAAAATAAAACCTGCTGGAATTTTGATTGGAGCTGTCAAAATCTCTCTTGAAAATCACTTAAGTTGATTCTCAAATGCAGCATGCAGGGTTCTGAGTATACAACTCTATATATTAATTCTTTGCACAAGTAAAGATAAGGACCAGGGAACCTGGCTAAAAGAGCTATCAGAGAGAAAAGAAAAGCTTGGAGCAGGCTGAGCTGCAGAGAGCTGTGTCCCCCCACCCACCCCCCTGGAAGTGGCCAGCGCATGCGGAGAGTCTGCTGGGTGGAAGATCTCTGCAGGACACATCCTTACTTAGCCTTGTAGACTCCTTGGCCTGAATCCATGTGGGAAGAACCATTTGTTGACAAGTTAACAAAAATATGGTGCCTGGTAGAGAACACACATGACATGAAAGGAGAGGGGTTTACTTTGGTTCCTGGTTTCAGTCCATAGTTGGTTGGTCCAAGGCAGAAACAGAATTGTGGAGGGAGGTAGAGGAAAATGTGCTCAGCTGAGGACACCGAGGAAGCAGAGAGAGAAGACAGGAGTGCACTCTTCTAGGCCACGCCCCCAGGGGACCCTCCAACCAGGCTCCACCTCCTGGCAGCACAGGCAGCTACTGAACTCATCCATGGATACACAGCTGAGCCCAGAGCCCCGAGGATCTGATCACCTTCCAAACATGAAATTTTGGGGGACAGTTTAGATTTAAAGCACAGGGCCACGAATGCTATGATTTTATAGCTAACTTAGGCTTACCTGGACCTACCACCCTGCCCACGTAAGCTGGACTTCTTGCACTGGCTGTCTTGTGTCCCTGCTGTGACTCTTATGGCCTGTAGGAGGCGTGATCTCCTTCAGAAGACCGTGTTCCACCTCTGGAACATGCTGCGCTTCCAGAGCTTCTACCACATAGCTATTCTGTGGTTACTTCCGCCGCCATCTATCAATGGTCAGATCAGACAGTACTGAAGAGAGCTGTCACACTGGGGAGCCACCCTCTGCATAACTGTCCAGGGAAGGGCGGACCAACAGCTTGTACCTCCCAGAGTCCTGCTGAAGGACCCATCTTAGATTTTGCACGATCTGATTTAGCCCAGCTCTATAAATCCATGAGCTCTGGAAATCCATGAAGACTGCATCACTGCACCCATTTTACAGAAAACGGAGGCTCCAGGGGCCACATGCATGGCCCAGGCAGGCAGCCAGAAGCCGGAGGAAGGAGGCTCGGGGCGCACATCTGGACTCTTGTGGGGCTGCTGCTTGGGGCCGAGATCCGCAGGAGGCTCCCCCAGGGGTCCCCCACTGCATCTGGGCCCATGCTGAGTGTGCACAAGAGCAAGGAGCTGGGGGGCAGGAGGGGCACTGGGAGTCTTGGCATGGCCACTGGGCGGGGCCATCACCGGGCAGTAGCCCCTGGCTACGCGCACCGGCACAGGCTGGGCCGCTCTCACCTCCCAAGGTTAAACATGGCCCGGACGGTGACGCCCGCGGCTCTGCGCACAGGACAGTCGGCTCTCCGGGGCTCCTCGGCCTGGCCGCTGCCGACCTAGAGGAGTCCGTCCACGGTCCTCGTCCCCGCGGGTCCCACTCAGCGCCTGCGCCCTGGCTTGGGCGGTTTACCGCTTCCTCTGTGCAGGGTAAATCCAGGCGGGGAAGCCAGGGAGTTGGGCTCTCAGGACACAGGAGGGCTAGGCCACGCCCTGTGCTTTCTGTCTAGTCCCAAAGACTGGCACAGGAGTCATGGTTTTAACAGCAGCTGTGAGAACGCCAGCTGCCCTGTAGCAGGAGTTGGGGGTACCGGGCGGGCCGCCACTGGGGAGGGGCTGTGTGTTTCCTGCCGTCCAGGCCGGCGTGTTGCGGGTTCTGGCCCCTCGTCCCGCGTGCTCCCCATCCGGGCCAGTCCCCTCCTCCTGAGTCTCCACAGGGCCTTGGCACGTGGAGCTCCTTCTGGTTGGGGCGAGCGGCTTGGCCTGGTCGGTCCTGGCTGTCCCGCGGGTCGCGGTACACGTGGTCCCCTCGCAGGCCTGTCCCGATCCTCCCCCCCAGGACCCACCTGTCTGGCTCCCCTTGTCCCTCCAGGGAGCACCTCGCTCACTCTTACCATGTTGCGTGGATGTGGACTCCATCTTAGCACAGCTGCTGCCCCGCACGCAAGTCCTCACGCCCTGCCCAGGCTAAGGGTGGAAGCTGTTGAAGTCTGGCCCCTCCTGAAACCAGGCAGAAGGTTGGGGTGGGACTGCAAGGCACCCGCACTCTGACCGACAGGTTACACGACCCACAGCCCTGGATCTGGGTGGATAACCTGCCGGGAAGGTCGAGAACTCCCCAAGATCTGTATGTTGTGATCTAGGGCACGAGAGAAGGTCTGGGAGGAGGGAGGAGTCCCCGCCTCCCACGGGTCTGAGCTCCTGTCCTCTTCTGGCAGATCCCTCTGCTCACCACCAGGTGGCGCCCCTGAGCTTCGGGGCTCCTGTGGTCCTACTGGCCTTCTTACCCATGCAGGACTGGGTAACTCACTGGCTACTGATTAAAACTAATCTCCAGCCACCCCTCTGCGCAGTCGGTCCCGGTGGTTTAACCTCCCCAGCTTCCAGCAACTGTTTGGTCTTCCTGGGGACCAGCCCCCATCAAAACCTTTTAGAGGCCAACAGTGAGTTGCCATTAACATAACAAAGACACTCCCATTTCTCAGGAAATTCCCTGAGTTTGTAGGAACCCATGCCAGGCACAAGAGACAAAGACCAAATTCTTTTACCATACAGTAGAGTGGCTGTTTTATTCTTGTCTTCACCCTATAAAGAGCTCAGGAGGGCAGGATCCTGCCTGCATTCGCTTCTTTTATCTTAGCATACATGCAGAATCCATGTGCAGACTCCATGTGCACACATACACGCACTCACACACACACATTTAATACCCATGACCTGCCTTCCTATACATACTCGTGTAACTACATGCATGCATACTTCATGTGTACGTATGCATCTAAAAATAGATCTTAAATACGTTTATGTGTTGCATACACACAGCATCTACATACCTAGGTACACACAGCACCTACATACCTAGGTACATACACATTTAACACATACAGCCCATCTGCACAGACGCTGCCTATTTACATGCATTGCACATGCAGCCAGTGCCCCTGGCCATCCAGAGTGCGGGACCCAGCCCCGCCCAGCCCCGCCCCAGCCCCGC
>PVIC010012083.1:0-40254 GCA_004025085.1 Thryonomys swinderianus
CTATGAGCTCACTTAAACCTCTCCTCCTTTAATTTGTGGTTATTAATTAGGTATCAAGTCCCCATGATGGGAAAACTAATACATTCAGGTAAAAGAAATAACAAGAGGCTACTAGTAGTCTGAAGAGAAGTGCATTTCAAGTCTTAAAAGACAAGAAATGGATACAAATGAGAAGCAGAACAGATTCTAAAGATCAACTGGCTTGCATGCTTATGAAAATGGCCCACAAAGATGGGAAAATGGATGCTGAATGTAATTTACATCTAAGCAGGAGGCAGATGCAAAAACAGTTCCATTATGAAAAGGGAAAGGCAAGTATATGGATAAAGATGCTGACAGGTCGGTAGATGTGGTTGGTGATGGGAGTTTACAAAAGGTCTTATCAAACCACTTCGATTTTGGTTGCTAAGTAAGCTTGATGATGAAAAAGCAAAAAAGGGACAATGCATTTAAGTATGTAAGCACAGGAATGATCATGTTTGACAAGAGAATTTAGGCTTGGTAAGATATTGTCTTAGTTACTTTTCTTGTCATTGAGACATATACATAGGACATAAAATATAAGAAGTAAGTTTATTTCAGCTCACTTTCAGTCTACAGTTGGCTAACTCCAAGGAAGAGAGAGCACAGCACAGGGTAATGGTGGAGGAAAATTGCTGTTGTATAATAATGGGGAAGCAGGGGGAAGGGAGGACCCATAAGAGATAAACATCTTAATGCCATGCCCCCAGTCATGCCCTATGTGCCAAGCTTAACCTCCCAACACCACAGTGAGGTCAAAACTCATCAGCAGACTAATCCCCTGGTGAGTATCATGCCCTCGTGATTCAGTTACCTCCCAGACCCACCTATGAGCCCTTGAGGCTTTGGAGGAACAGCAAATATGAACGTGACAGACACTGAGACAGGCCAAAGAGTAGAGGCTGTGAGGAAATGTGACTGCCAAACAAGGGCAGTCCCTGAAATGCAAGAGAAAAAAATATATAGATGAGATTCAAAGTGTGAGTGAGACTCCTATAGATTTGCTTCCTAGAGTGAACTCATAACTGAACTAGGTATGATAGTAAAATAACACCCAGTAAATCATTGGTCTCTGCAAAAAAAGGAAAACATTCTTTGCTATTTGCTACAGACTCTGTTTCTCACACCCTAGAAATCTGTATTGTTTTATAAATTGTTTTGAGAAGCACAATGCAGCAGCAATGGTGTCTGGGACTTCCAGCGCAGCCTGGAAGGAAGCAGGAAGCCAGCCACTATGGAAAGAAGGCTTGTTCCTCGAGAGAGTGACCCTAGAACATTGCTTTCCAACAGAAACTGCTGCTACGATAAAAATATTCTTTTAGTTCAGTGTGATAGCTAGTAGTCACATGGGGCTATTGAACATTTGAAATAGGAATTATGACCAAGGAGCTAAATTTTAAAGTTTACCAAATTTTGATTAATTTGCAACAAAAATAGCCACAAATGGCTAGTACTTACTGTACTTGCATCCCTACAGAAAAATGACTACATGAAGAAGGGCCACAGGTATGAGGACCTAAGAGCCCCAAGTAACTCCCAGCCCCAAGGCACCACATGTGTGATGCTTCCAGCTTGAGGTGAATCTCTCCAAACAATGCTAAGCCCAACAGAGAGGCAAGGAGGCCCTCTCCAAGTTCCTGACTTAGAGTCATGAATGATAAGAATGTTTTAAGGCATTAAAATTTAGGTAGTTTCTTATGTAGCTGTAGCAAATGTAGACATGATGACCGCAGTAAGCAGACCTGAGAACCTCACCTGGACGGCCAATTGTTTTTTCTACATCTCACTCAAGTGCAAGTGTCCATTCAAACTATGTCACTATTACCCATAAAAATGTTGACTCCACTTAAGTCCCAGTTTTAAAAATTAAAATGGTTGAGGTAAAAAGTAAGAAACCAAACCCATTTTCACTCAGTAAGCATCTCCTTTCTTATCCTTGTTCAAAAATAGATCACCACGATGAGCATGGCAATGTATAACAGGAAGTCTGGACCCCAGTTGCTGGTTTTGGTCTTAACAAAACCTGCAAGTTCAAATCCCTATAGGAACCTCTTGATTTTTATTTTAAAATAGATCGTTGTTACTTAGAACAAATGTACATGGGTGAGCAGCCCAGAGCTGAGAAACAAACCTACAGCAGCTATCGATGTGACTCTTTTATCCTTCAGCTATCTCCTTTTCACTGAGGTTCCAACTGCATTATATAAGTTCCCCCGGTATTCCTGATAACATGGGATTTCTACTGCTTGCCTGTCTTTCTTTTTTTTCTTTGAGGCTGAATTAATTACATTTGAAGGAGGAAGGAGAACTCTTAAGTTATTTGGAGGGGATCACTCTATATAAGGAGATTTTTTTCATGACTGGCCATCACTTGGTTTTTATAAAGGTCAATAGGTGATCTCTCAAATGTACATTATTTTGGTGAACATATACAGTGGGGAGCAATGAGAAATGGTAATCTCAGTCACTCTGTCAAGTAAAAATATTAATACAGCACTCTATACATTTACACTTTTCCACTCTAATCCCTCCATAGAGCTGAATGAATGTACTGAGGTAGGGGATTACTGTGAAAAAATTAATTTTGTTCATCCAAAAATTTATATATCCTTTGCTCTGGAATTTATAAAGATAAGCTATTCAATAAATTCAAAATTCCTTATAGATCTAAGATCTCTCACCCTGTTTAGACTGCTCTGGAGTTCTAGCTGTCTGGCTCCTTCACTCAGGATAAACAACTGAGCTCCCCTTATTCTCCGTCTGGCATCGGTGACAGGGCTTCCTTACCTTTAGCCCTGTGGACAAGGAAATAATGGGGCTGCACATGGGATCAGAACAGATGTGAAAAGTAACTTTCTAAGACGTGAGGCCCTTACCAAGCATAGAAATTTGGGGCCAAATTGAAAGTGTTAATAATAGTAGTAACAGGAAAAAATAATCAACAAATTCACAGAGGTAAGAAGATTCTCAGTGATTCAAAGAGAACAGGGAACTGATTGGGTTTTCTGACCACTATACTGTACTCCCAAACCTAGTCTATTGATAACACACCATATGAGCCCAAAGACATAGTTGTCAAATGAATAAATTAATAAGTAAGAAACTCAGGGTTGAGCCTAAGAATGAATGTTTAGGGGAAAGTTAAAATCAAGCTGTGTATTAGCCAAAGGTTTACTCTCTCACAATTTGCTCTGCCAAGGTAGAGTTAGGAACTTTGCAGCTTTAAATTGTATGTCCAATTGTGAAATGAAAGACTGTGGTAGCATTTTGGAGAGTTCAGAGAGAAGAGAGTTTCTGTTGAAATCAAAGAAAGAAATGGAGAAGGCGGAGGCAGAGACATTTATGGAAACAATCATTTGCTAAGCATTGTCAAATACATTATTCAACTTAATTCTCACAACGTTTTTGTGGAAGATGTAACTATTATCTTAGTTTCATAGATGAAAAAACTGGGACTAAGAATGTATAAGAACCTTACTAATGTTTTTACAGTTGATACATCATTGTCTACAACAGAAATGAGATTTAAACCCAGGTTTTTCTAATTTCAGAGCTGAGTTCTCAACTTCTTCAGTGTGCTCTCCCAGCTTGCCCAATAATAAGAAATGTTGGTCATATTTGTTAAAAATATGGATGCACAGTACTGGATTTGTTTTTAGCATGTATTCCTCAAAAGATTATTTTACTTCTGAAGGCAAGTCTGAGGAGAACTTCCTACAAATGTACTTTCATGATAGTCTTTCCACTAAGAAAATATTAGTTTATTTTACATTATACTGGTCAAAGGAAGAGATATAAGGCACATACTTTAAATTATTGAATAATTTTTGTACAAATGTGTAGTAAAAATACGTTAGTTTGTATTTGTAAGAGAAATGTTAACCATATTTAAATAAATAGACATGAGATGAATACTACTTGTAAGGGAAACAAAAAATGTACTGCTTTGTTAAAAGTTTCTTTAAAAAAGAGCTATAAATAGTTTGAATTCTAATTAATGTTTCATAACATAAAAGGATGAATAATCTCTAAAAAGAAAAACATTAAAGCTAATTGGATTTTTAAATCTGAATATCCCACAGGGAAAAACTTTCCTTGCTTAAAAAATTTAAATTCATTTTACAGTACACATTGTGGTCAGGGTTAAGGAAGGGTAATTAATTTCCCATGGAAGATTCACTAATTATTACCAGAGTGAAATCAGGTTAAACAGTTAACCCTAAACTTGCAAGAAATACAAAACATTTATTAAGTGCAGCAGAACCTAACACTATAAGTATTATAAGTACTAGCATGATCTATTTAATGCTTATGTCTAAATTCTAGTTTTAAATGACATCTCGAAAGATTTTTTTAAATTTTCATGAATATTATGTTAGCAATCATAGATTAAGCTTACTAAGCTTACTAAGCTTAAGTCTTTAAAACCACAAAATTTAGTAAGTACAAAGCAATGTTACCCTGGAAAAATACATTTTATAGAAATGATTTAATAATAAAATTTGGAGCTGGGGATTTGGCTCAAGTAGTACCACACCTACCTTGTAAGCGCCAGGGCCCAAATTCAATCATTGGTACCACAAAAAAATTTTGAAAATAAATAAATAAAATAAAATTTCCACTTTTAAATAATCAGTGTTCACTATGTATACCAATGAGAGGCCACATTGCCTCAAAAATCAGTATTTTTTTGGCATTTCAAGAACCACAGAAACAACATTCTGAAACTTTGTTGATCAATACAGAGAAGAATATTACTTTATTTTCTCTGGAAAGTATATATATATAAATCAACTAAAGTATGTATAATGATTACATGGTTACAACTGTTTTTGAGTAGCCATTTTGTAACAGATTGTAAATGCCTAAAATCCTGCCTCTCCATCTTATATAACTCTTAGTGATTGGAAAGGGGACAAAATGCTATTTTAAATGCTTTTTATGACTTATTTTTTTAAGAGTGGAGACTGAAATGTCATTGAAAGCCTGCCTTCTTTTCTTCTATGAGAGAAAAGGGGGTAATTCAGACTGGTTCCAAATTTAGGAAAAGAACTTTAAATGTCATTGCATCAGATTGATGGTTAACCAATCTGCCGAGTGACAAAAAAGGAAAGCTCGACTCACGTGGATGTGTATTAAAATATTGACTAAGAGACTTCTGATTTGAGAAGTAATCTCAACAACCTAGTGAAGGGTCAGTTTCCTATCATTGCCTTATCTAAATAAACCCCATTAAAGGGTTCTATCTAGGGAGATTATAAACAAGGGAATTAGTCAACGTTTGAAGACAATGTTTGGATTTCACAAAACTAGAGGTGTGTGGAAAAGTGATGATAATGAAAGCTTACATCAAGAAATAATGAGTAGCGCTAGACATCTCAGATATTTGCATAAGAAAATTGCTTGTGTGCACACCTGGGAGATAGGGACAGAGTTTGTGTTTCAAGAATTGGATTTCTGGGCCGGAGGGTTAGCTCAGTGGTTCCGGCGCCTGCCTCGCAAGCGCAAGGTCCTGAGTTTGATCCCCAGTTACCACATATAATGCTGGGCGTGGAGACACGCCCACCAACAATCAACACGCATACCACAATGCCGGACGTGGTGGCTCACGCCTGTAATCCCAGCACTCGGGAGGCAGAGAAAGGAGGATTGCTGAGTTCGCGGCGGCTTGCCTGGGTACCATAGTGAGCTCAGGGCCAGCCTGAACTACAAAGTGAGACCCTATCTCAAAAAGCAAAAAAAAAAAAAAAAAAAAAAAAAAAAAAAAAAAAAAAAAAAAAAAGAGTTGGATTTCCAAGGAGGAATTCTGTTTCAACCTGGGCCACAATCTGGAAGAAGAACTTGCCAGACAAGGTAATTTAGTAAACAATAGCTCAACACTTTAAAAAAAGATACAAAATGGTCTTTTCCAGAGTGAAGAAAAATTACAAATAATATTAGAATTAAGAGAGGATCTCTGCAGTGGAAAGACTAACAAATCTCTTTCCTGTTACCACTTAAGCCTCTGAGGCTTCAGAGGGTTTTGCTGGTTGCGCCCCATAAATGTTGGGTACGTGAAGACTTTGACACTGGAAGCTGACTGGTGCTTTTGTCTGTCAGCCAGTGAGACAGTTGGAGAGTTCCTGGCCCTGTACCTTTGGCTAGTTTCTGCTGCTGTCCTCTGTGGCTCATGGGTGTTTGGTCTATTTGTTGTTGCTGCTGTTAATACAACCAGAATGTGAAGGTTTCTCCCAAGCTATGACTCACCTGAAGACTAGCTGTCACTCTATCCATTTCAGACAGTGCCGTCCTATCTTCAGGCTTACATGGCTGGACATATTGCATCTACAGAAACCTTCCCTAATAATCCACTGCCACCCTCCTCCCCAACTCTCAGTAGTTCTGATCCCCTCAGAGCCCTACAGGATGCCTAAAGCATCCAGAAAAAGGCAAAAAAAAAAAGCCCTGACATCCACATTCTTGTTTTATTTCTAACAATAAATACAGACAATACACTTTTCTTAAATACATTTTAATATATTAATAACTATTTTATAGGATTTAAATGCTTTATTACATGTAAATATGGTTAATATGGACCTGCAGAAATACTGATTTTATTTCTTAAAGCAATGGCAAAAGCCTACATTCCAGTAATAGAGAAATGAAATAAGTTACCCGTATATTTAAGATAAGAAGCTTTGGGTGCTATCCCTCTCCCCCAAAAGTGGGAAAAATATCACTGAAGATATGCATATATTAGAAAAAGGAGGGTTGCAAGGGCACTGATTCAACTTGCAGTCATTGTTTTATGCATTATTGCCTTTGAAAAGAAATACAGAATTAGCTGCAATCATTGACATTCACGGAAAACAATCTCTAAGCACTAAAACCTTAGGTGGATAAATAACTGTGAATCTATGATTTCATTTTCAAGAACCAAGTCTCTCTATATACAGCTAAACAGTTCACTACGTATGCTCCAGAGATTGGCAATGCACTGTGTAAAGCAGTTTCATTCTTGAAAAATGCTTCTAATTAACTTTTCCATACACTAAAAAAACAAACAATAATAAAAACTAAAGTTATTTGAACTACCTAAACCAATTGTTTCATACATTGAACATGATCAAGATACCAGATATTACAAAAATTAACACATATACATAACCACAGTACAATGCAGTAACAATCTAAAATGTGAAATTCTAACATAAATTAAGACAATTTATTTTGTCACAAAAAGCTGCAAAATGTACAGATAACCCTATTCAAGAACAATATAGCTGTAATAAATATATCTTCCTTCCCATATTGGTTCAATATAATACCAGTTTATTGAACACCTTGGTTTAAGATGATGAAGTTCCATCCCTATTCCTAAGAGCTTCAAGTCAAATGAGGAAGATATCTGAAGAAACATTTATATAATGAAATACTCATTAATAGAGGAATTTTTCTTGTTACCTTTGGGACCAATGATATAATTTGTTGAGCCTGTTAGGCCTTTATGGTGGGAATGTTGATGAAATGAAATGAATAAATTTACCTGGCTCAGAGTTATTTAATTATAGATATTATGAAAATATCATGCTTTTCCAAGTAACAGCAAAAATAAATTTCAAAATTTAGACATTCCTATAGGCTTCTCAATATTGTTGTATTAGCAAGTTGTCCTGTTATTAATCACCAAGGATATATTCACTTGAGTTTGTTGTTTTTTTTTAATTCTCTGGAGTCTTTTCTAGAAGTGCTGTTAAAATTTTGAAAATTTTACCCAATGACAAAGGATATTAAAATTTGGCTTCAAAATTCCTCTCTTAGAAAATACTATTGTAACACTGATGAGGGAGGGGCAGGTAGAAGAAAAGAGACACAGCAAGACTGAGCTTAGTAAGATTTAAGAGCTGGGATCAGGTGAGAGAATAAGATGTGTGAAATAATTAGTATATTGAGGATGAACACAGAGGCAATGGAAATAGGTTCTGCAATGGTGCTCAGGCTTGATCCACTCAAGTGACAGAGCCAGGCTACTTTCTCCACATCAGCAGAATAAGGACAAAACATGGAATCCAGCCATAGAAAATGCTAAGGTGCTAAAGCAGAACAAGAGGAAAAAAGAGGCACTGCTTTACAGCAATGAGACATGGTACTGTTCAAGATAGCTGAGTCATGGGCATGAGCCTGCACCCAAGGACCAACAGCTGGAAGTAATTACAGTGAGGCAGTTATTTTCAGTGTTAGAAAGAACTTTGTAATAGAACTGAAAAAGGTTGCCTGTTCAAGATGTCTCCTATTTTAGAGGGGTTTTCTACACTAAGTTGGAAGCTGTACTATATTCCAAGGTGATTTTCAAATTCCAACATGAGTCTATGATTTAGAAGAGTTGTCTTTTGATAAATGTGTAACAGTATCTACTATTTTATGATTAAATTCCCTAGTTTGATATTGTATTTGATTAAGCATCGTCAAATATAATTATAACCTATATTTAAATTTTTGAGATAAAAACATATTCAAGTTAAATAATATTGTACTCAAACCAATATTTTTGGTTATATGCATTCTTTTAGGGAAATACTAATTCAAGAAAATTTTATGTACTGGATTTTAAACTTTTATTCTCTATAAAAAATGCACCTATGGTAAATAGAAGGAAAAATACCAGTTAGCAACTCACTGTAAATGTCAGCACCATTTATAGACATTTCCTGAGTGATTAAAAAAAGAAAAGAAAATTCCTTTCCATGAAAATCTTCCTGAAATGACAGTTTCAAAACTCAGGTTCTAATGAAAAATCTTGAGTATGGAAAACCACTGAAATTAGAATGTCTGAAATGCTAAATAAATTGAAAGGAATAATTACTAATATATAAGAAAATGACATCAAAATGTGCAAATCCAATTTAACAATCTTTGGTCATTCACTCCTGTGTGGGAAATTATTCAGCTAATAATTTGTCACGTCAATCTTTGATAAATAGTGTCATTCTAAAGTAGGACTTCATAAAGTGGTTTCCTACACACTGAACAGAAATCTGTTTTCCTATAAATTCCAACCCATATTTTTAGGCTGGTCTCCAAAGATGCCCCCTGGAAGACATTTTAGAATCTTACACTTCAATTCTAAATATAGGGGAGAAAATTTTCCACATTCTAATTAAACTGAGGATTATAATCTTGGAGTAGCAGATTTTCAACTATATAATCATTACATTATGACATTTACTACTTCCAAATAGCAAAAAATAAACGGATGGATCTCTCTAGGCAGAATCTTATTTTCAAGTGGCTAAGCACACTGAACACACATCCAGCAGCCCTTCATAGTCTGGGAAAATGGAATCATATTGCTGTAGAAGAATGCTCTCAAGTAATCTAGGTTCCCTGGGTATTATATGATGAGTACTGCTGTAATAAAGACCTCTTTCTTTCTCTATACCACAGATATATACTAAGATTTAATTTAGTTAATTTTGACTATGCAAATAACCTTCACATTACTTAGTTCCAATGACTGTAACATGAACAAAAGGTATAACACATTTAAACCCAAATTTGGAGATTGTTCTAAGAATAGCTATTAATTTTGAATTGATCTTATGTTAAGTTTAATCTTTTTTTATATTTAACAATGCCTTATACCTACTTTCAATTTTAAAAGATAATACAGTATTCAAACATTGTTGTGTGCAAAACCCAAATGTACTATAGCAAGACAAACTCTAATGGATTTAGAAACACTAAACAGTTGACAGCAATCTGGATAATAAGCACAACTGTTTTGTCTCATACTGTAACACTGGCTGAAGAATATAAAAAGGTAAACAAACTCTAAAAAGAAGTCAATGGGAAGAGGCCATAAAAAGATGTCATTTTCTTTTACCTATTATGTAGAGACTAGAAAAATAGCTCCTTCTAGGGGTAATAAGAATAGAGGAGGAATCACTGAGATTTGCATGATAGAAATGAAGAATGAAGAGAAAGGCCAGGATGACATTGCACTCAGTGCAGCCAACACTGCAAGGTAGAACAAGTCTAGCACTGACCCTGTATGATTTAGTTCCTACAACTTCTGAAGACAGAACCATTTTCCAAATAAAAGTTCTACAGGAAGATACAAAATTAGAGGGAGTATCAGTTAGTGGAGCCAAGCCTGGTACCAACTGCTATGGCGATAGAGAAAAAACAAACTAAACAAGAGTTGGAGTTTTATGAAACAGTATTTTCCTCATAGGGATAGCTAGAGAACACAAAGGTGCAGATATAAAGGGATTTCAATAACTAAAAAGATAAGAATAATTTAAAAGGAACTCAGCAATCACAGCAACTATAGCAAAAATCTGTATAGTAACTCTCTAACAGGAATATTCAAGTTGTGAACTTTCACAGATACAAACATGCATCACATTATGAACATTTGTAGATGCAAACAAGTCTTGGAAATATCTCACACATCTGCAAACATGTCACAGTTGTGCTGCTGGGTGCTCACTGTATACAGGGTGACAGTGCCCCACTGGGGTGCTCAGTGAGAGCCCAGGATGTTCGGAAGCACCAGGAAAGCAGTGGTGATGTAGTGAGCGCTGCTAGGAAGCACAAAGCAATGCACATCTTGTATTTGTGTCAAAGGTGTCTAAGACTCACTTTGTTGGACTTATGAATGGACCCAACTTATGAACAGTCTCCTAGAACAGAACGCATTTGTAGGTTAGGGACTTACTGCATTAGAAAATGTATTAAGTCTAATGGAGAGGGAGCCACCGATGTTTTGACAACAAGGATATTTCTAGAAACATTACCATTAATCAGTGGTCAATGATATGAATGGTGGAAGTAATGCTATGATAATGAAACAGTATCAGGAAGGGATTCAATTTTACTTTAGTTTCTTCTTTCTGGAAGAGATAAAGAATTACTAGTCAATGATTATAGTATTTTAAACATAGCCTATTAATAAATGCTTAGATTAACAGTTCAGTAAATCTACATATAGGTCACTCACTGTTAACAGTCCATCTCAATTAACTTGTTTGGAAAGGCACATATACTCACAGAGGAACCTCCATTGGATTTCTTTTTCTTAAACACACACATAGAGAAAAGGGCAGTCCACTAAACATGTGCTTATGTGGGAATGCCACCAATTCTATAGAATATTTTTTATATAGCTGTTATCTAATTAGAGATAGTCCCTGATTTTGGAACTGCAAAAAATTTTACTCTAATATCTTGCTCAATTTTGAAAAATATATTTAAACTTATATTTGTAAAAACTTACTTGGTAAAATAAAGACCTTCATTTAGGCATATTTCTACTGTACATTTTACTGTAAAGTAACACTTACTACCAAGTGTAGTATACTAACTACATTTGATTCCAGAAAAATACAATCAACACATTACCTGAGATTACATTAGGGATCTTAAAACCTAAAATGCCTGCATCTTTTAAATCGCTTAAAGAAACACACCTTTTTGTGAGGCAGATCTAGCTGAAAACAAGGATGATTGATATTTTCGAGGGGAAGGCTAAACATCTAAGCAGATGCTGACTGTGAACACTGCTACCAATACCAGAAGTCTAGTTGTAGCTTAAATTTAGAAGTTAATTCACTATCTATGATTTACTGAAGCAGTCAAGCCACATGGTGCTTTCTGGTTGGTGTATGTTATAAAAGAGAACTGATATGGGACAAATTAAATCTGGAAATTTATTGCAGCTCAGATTTCAGGAAAGTTTAAGAAATGTGACAATAATGATCCACCTATGTGGAAACAAAAACTTCTCTATACTCAATTTCATTGGAACTAGCATTGATGTTAGAAAAGTATTTTAAGACTTTATCTCCAAATTCACAGATATCATTTGATGGTTTAAATGTTAAAATAAAGTCAGGAGAGGTGGATTTAGAGTTACAAAGTACATGAAGAATATTAATTTATTAAAATTGAACCAGAAAATAAGATAAGGTACTACTAAACATTGAAATCAACTGACACTAAAAATCAATAGAATATGCAATTTTTAAAGAATTTGAGTAAATACCAAAAAAAGATCATTGTAACACTGTACAGTATACTTCATGACGAGCTTAGTCCTAAAACAAAAAACAAAAACTAAATTTTGTTTAGTGCACTATTTAGGAAGGTGGAGAAATATACTTCATTTCACTTTTGAAAAATTTCTGACCAAAATAATGGTCAGATATACGATAATGGTAAGAATATTCCAAAGAATTTGAACAGTGACCAGAAAGGTTAGGAATTCAATAATTCTTATAACTTTAGAATCAAGATGAGATTAATAACTTTTATCTTTCACATTACATACTATAAAGTGCATAATTCATTTTTACTGCCTCATGAGATTTTTCTGTATGCAATGCAAATCTTGCACTTTGATTCTTTTTTGAAATTTTTCATAAAGAGCTTAACATATGAAAATACTAAGTATTCTGGATTTTCAAGATTAATTATGTTCAATATAATTTTAAATAAAATGTATTTTATATTTTAAGTTTCTGGGAACTGTTATTCATAGATAGCATACATACATAGTAATTCTATAATAGCAGGAATACTTTATCTTATTAAGATAGACCTTTCAATCAATCATTATGGTAAACACATTTATTGCAGGTTACAGGAACTGGAATAGTTTTAGAATCTCCAAGCACATACTACTTTTAGAAGTGATTAGAAAACCATGGATCCCTGTATTTATTGAACTGAATAACCTGGCAGTAAAATTCAGTTAAGGCTCTGGGCATCGGAGAGACTTCTTCCCACTCCGACCTACTGCTGTGGTAGACCTGCACTTCGTCTGTGATCTCATCAGGTGCATAATCACCACCTAAGATATAAATCTTATCTTCAATTCCAATTGCGCCTGCATTAAAGCCTGCACATTCAAAAGATCCTTCACCCTTCCAAACACAAGTATCTGGACAAAAACTATATACCTTATAGGTGGAAAGATCACAAATATATAGTGTACAGTTTACTGGAACAGCTTTAATCAGTGTAGCGTGAAAAAACTGCCCGAACTCAGCTACTAGTTCAGACCACTGATCGGTTGTAGCATTATACTTAAAGAAGCAATCAAGTGACGGGTTAAAGGCATCTGTAATCTCTACTTCTGATCCAAGAACATAAATTACATTTTGGCATGCACTTGCTTCAGGATAATATATGCCCCTAGGTAGAGGGCTAACAGACACCCATTCTTTGGAAAGAGGATTATAAGATTCAACATCTAAGAGACTTCTAATGTCCTGAGATCCTCTAGTCTTTCCACCTATGACAAATAATTTATTGAGAGCCATAACTGATGTATGCATTGTTCTTGGTGTTTTCATAGTTGATACCAAAAAGAAATCATTTTTGACTGGACAGTAGCACCAGGTTTGATCAGTGGCATCATGATAAGTCTCAGCAATATGGAGTCGAACCCTTCTACAACATTTTCCTTTACAACCACCTGTCAGGAATATTTTCTCTCCATAAGTAGAGAGACTAGACCCTGGTAAATCAATAAGGTGTGATTGTGGTAGTATTTTCCATGAATCAGCTTTAATATTATAGCAAAATGTATACTGGTTTTCTCCATTTTCCTCAGTTTTATGAATGAATATATATTTTTCAGTTGTGGATGGTCGAGCATCTGGGAAAAGTCCACTAGAACCTTGTACACACTTAATTGCATCCATGATTATGTCAAAACAATTTGTGCTTTTGAGTAAACACTCTTCATTCAGCAGACAGTCTTGAAGTGTATCTTCAGATAACTGATGCAATCTTACTTTTGTAAGCAAATGAGGCAAATGCTTTTGCCTCGATTCTAAATTATGCTTAGTCCAACTAAGGACGACCTTTAGTACTGTTTCTTCTTCAGGGACATTTAATTCATCTGATTCCAGACATTTTTGCAGTACTCCAAAATTTATCTCTAAGAAATCACTAGATTTAAATAATAAAGAAAAGTGATGCTGTACAAAGTACAATGCATGATCAAACAAACGAGTACAGCCATAGCTATCTGAAATAGATAATAAATGTAAACAATTGACAAGATTAATGCTTTTTATTAAAAAGTCACTGCAAGCTTTGGATAGGAAGGAAACTTGAAGAAATGATGACAACTGGAAGAACATTTCCACATTATCATCTGTTATTTTTGTTTTTCCAGTATAGGCATAATCAAGAAAAGCTTTTACAGCTTTGGAGGACAAATTAGTAATGGTAACACTTCCATCATCTCTTTCTTTCATGTTTACTTCAAACATAGCCCTGAAAAAATAAAGAACACAGAAGAAAAAAATAAACAGGAATATTTATTCCAAAACTATATTCAATATTTTCTTTATATTGGTTTCCTTTACTCTAAAAATGTTTTAAAATATACTTGTAAAATCACATTTCTATGATATCCTGAGGTTATTTTAATATATAAGATAATTATGTACCACATTATTCATCTGCCCATATTACAAAACCCCCATATTAAGTATATATTCTTATATATATATATATATATATATATATAGTATATATAGTATATATATTCTTATATATATAGTATAGCTGAGATTCAGCCACTTACCAAAAAATGACTATAAAGACTATAAATTTTGTTGATTGATTTATTCTTACCTATTATTCATAAAGTTGGCAAAATTTCTCAAGTGGAAGAATTTATATATGAGTTAATTAGTATCAACCATGTCCATAATAACTAAGCTTATTTAAACATAATCTTTTGGAGTTTAGGATTTAAATTTTTTTTCAAATTAAAGTCTAGTTTGGCAGTAATACAATGTGAAAAATGAGGCCTGCTGAGATGCTTGCTGAGTGTTAACAGTCACTGAAAGAGATGAGTGCCTAAATGTGAATAATCAGACATGCCTGAAAGGTCTTCATCATTAAGTTCTATTTTTATTCACATGGCAAGATTGATAGACTCCAAGAAGTTGGGGATTTCTTTGGTTTATTGTAAGTAAAACTATGATAAGCTATTTTGGAAACATGTGGGCAGGGAATAAAATGTATTTTACCATTTGTTCTGGTTTAATAATGATTTATATTTGTTTTGACATTGTTCAAAATGCCTTTTTCTGAGGTGTCTCTAGGTGTTCAACTACTGCAGGAAAAGCTAATTTACTGAGTTCAGTCTGCTCCAGAGGGTAACTAAGACTAGTAAAGAAGCAGAACATCCAACTGAAACAGGTGAAGGAACACCCTTAGGAAAAGGAAGGGTGACGAAGAACCGCCTTATAAAGCTAGTCAATACTCTTAATATAAAGTCAAATGAATATAGTGATAAAATGTATGCACATTACATATGCAGAACTTTTTGATATTGTCAACTTAGAAATGTTAACCTGTGATGATAATTATGTTAGTTTATTAAAATATCTAGTCATCGGAGGGTAATGTTGAGAGGATGACTTGCAGAGTCAACTGCCCAAGTATCTAGCTGCTCTCACTTATTTAGCTACATAATCTTGGGAAGTGACATATTCAGTACACTCCAAATTACTAACCTCAAAATGGGGATATTGGTAGTACCTATCTCACTGGGTTAATGAAAGAAATAACTGAGTTAATCAATGCAAAGTACCAGATATTGATGTATTATTAAGAAAGCAAACGCTTTTTGTCAACCATTATATATCTTAATTTACCACCAACTTCCATATTTTCTTTCAAAAGACAAACAGAAGATCATATTTCTCTACTTTGTAATACTCACCTTCCATGTATCCAGTTAACATTTATCTCAAATTTGGCATGTTGTCATAAAGAAGTTACTATAACGTGTATAATTCCTGAAAACTTCTTATCCCCAATGACTTTACATCTTAATTATAACTTTCATTGTCCAAAAAGAATGTAAAGTTATTTATCTTTCATTGTGTACTTTTCTGATATTCTGCCATTTGTATCATTGAAAACAGAAACACTGTATCGTTATTTTCTCCTTTTTTTTTTTTTTTTTGAGTACTGGGGATTGAACTCAAGAGCTTCAAACTGAGCTATATGCCCAGTTACTCCCACCCTGGCTCTGTTTTTCATTTTTAATTTTAAAGCAAGGGTGTTGCTAAATTGCCAGGCTTCCCAATAACTTGTGGGCTTGACCCTGTGATTCCTCCTGCCTTGGCCTCATTGTTCTGTTTTAGTAGTAGTTTTAAAAATCAAAAACAAATCCATAAAAAAATTAGGCATCAATTTATGAAATTACTTGAGACAAGAACATCTACTGAAGAAGTAACTTCAACTAGTAGAGAACTGTAAATTCAAATATGCATTATACTAAAATGAAAACATTATAAGGAAATCAAGCTATAAGTTCACAGCAAAATAATTCTACTTTTTGCTGGGTATGGAAGTAGTAATAACTGTCTCAGTTAACATTAATTCAATGTAATAAGCAAAGTGCTAAGCATAACTTATACACAACCCTACCGCTTAGGTCCTATTTTTATTACCCTAAGTTTTTACAAAGGAGGAACCTTGGGCCTCAAGAGGTTAAGTAATTTACTTATGTGTACAGATCCAACAAGTGCAGATCTGGGATTTAGGCAATATGTACTAAGAGACCAAGGACTTAACCTACATCGAGTTCCTTATCACCAAGAGGAAGTATAACAAGGAACAGAATAGTTTACAGGAAAAGCTAAATTAGAAGAGTGGAGGGAAGACACTGGTGGAGGCTGAGTGACATAGTACAGTATACAAACATTTACAGCCACACTGGAATTTAAATAATGCAGATTACCTGAGAGAAGAAATCCAAACAACAATTGAACACTTAATAGTCTAGTTAGCCAGACAGATAGTTCTGCGTGATGACCAGCTTATGGGATATACTTGAAAGGCAAATAAAATGATCATTGAAAAACAGGAGTTAAAGGATTAAAGGATTAAAATGGTATAAATGACATCTATTTCTGTCTTCCTATTTCCATTGTTTGGTTATAAAGATTTAAATGCTACATACTTTGCCTCCAAGTGAACATAATGCAACACTAGCATTGAAGTTTATTGCACTGCGGCTAGGAGGGCTGAAGAGCAGGCTATCACCAAGACAGACCCGCCCATCTGTTGGCCAAGAGGTCCACAGGGTGGTATTATTTTGAAACAATCACCAGAGTGCTAGGGTAATGTGTCAGTCCTCAATGTGGAAACTTGATGTCATCATAGAGGATTATTACACCTCTTAGGAAAATATCACTCTCTTTGTACAGACAAGCAGTGGAGAAGCGCATCTATTGTTCAAATGGATACACTCTAATGTGAGAGAAGCACAGTGTTTGCTTCAGAAAGTCTCCAGCCTAGGAGCGCAGTTTGCCAGCTTGATTTCTCCGTTTGCCTAGTGTCGTGACTAGGACTTTTCTTGTAGGAAGACTAGATAGGAAACAAATTCTATTTAGAAGGTAGCTTGCAATCAAAACAATTTGAGTATTTCAAGAAATCTTTTTTTTTAAGCTAAGAAGTACTGCTTCCTACAATGAGAAAATCAGCCAAGAGGGAATATTTTCAAGTCCTCTGACCTGAGTCCCTCTTCCTGCGTAATACATGGATACAATACAGAATTTAAGTTTATTTTTCTCTTAGATTCACTTTCTCTGAGTTCTGCTTTCAACTGTTTAACTTGTTGTTTCATTGTTTCGCAGATGGTATGGCACAGGGATCTCCCCAAATTGTCCTCAGATGAAAAGAAGTTCATCCTCTCGGAACATTACAGAGGACAAAAGGTACATATAATTGAGAAACGCTGGCTTGGGAAGACCTACACTTTCAAAAAAGGAGTCTTCAGTTCTCAAACTCAAACTCATGAGTTAACTCAGTTCTAATCAGTTTTTATTTAAGAATTAAAAAATTACTATCGTGTGCTCCTGTGGAAGAAAAACTGAACGTGATATAAAATGTAAGTCAACTATCCATAACATAAAATCTGAAGCATAGACAAGGTAAAGTACCTGAAAAAGTCACTGCATGCTGCTAACACACAACGGTGACATGGTATTATCTCATCTTTTATGATAATTTTGAAATCATAAAAGACATTTTGTTCTCTAAAATTCTGCAGTACATTTAGAATTTTCTGTCCATGATCTTCTGACACGAGGAAGTTGTTTTTCTTCTCTGATGGTATTCCATTACAAGAGCTTCGTTTGCTGAAATCATATGAATTATCCATAGCAAGATCCATCAGTTCTTAGAACTAGAATAAAAAGAAATCGCTGATGTAGTAGAGATTTAATGAAAATTTCAGACAATAAAATCTGCCCTCTTACTATCATACAAAACCACTCACTGACAACAGTCAAACAATGATAAACTTTGTTCTAAACATTTATTTTCATGGCACTTAGTAATACATTGCTTTGGATTTTGAGAAATGTGGAGCTTAACGGAATTAAACAGTATATTATTAACAACTAAATTTGGTGCTATACTCATGTTAAATAGCAAAATTTGATTTGTACAAATAAATAGCATATCTAGCTTCTTAATGCATGATTCATTAGTCTTACTGTTTCACTAAGCATTACGATCAACATTATTTCTAGAAAAGTTACTACACATATCTAATGCATCTTTTTTCTTTGTTATCTGTTTTCTTCTAGTAGCAATATAAACTACTGATATTGGAGCACAGACTACATGTCTTCAATCTTAGACTTTTATAAGAGAATTGTGTTTTGTGAGAGACTAGAGTTTATGTTAACTAGTTATGATCTTTACTAAGGAAATAAATGCAAACATTGGTCCAAGTGGCCTATCTGAAATCAGGAAGGAGTCAATATGCACCTTTATTTTTTGTGTGTGTCTGAATTTAACTTTATTCCATAAATAACTTCTGACAGTCCCAAATCACTTATTATTCTCTCATTGACTGTTTTTAACTTAATTGTTAAGTTGTGTTTAATCCAGAGTATATGCCAAGTATAAAATCTAAACACCATGTGTGTTAATAATTTTATAATGGGGGGCACTGATTCAGAAAAAGTGTGAACATTTTCTCACACAAATAAAGAGGTCCTAGTTTAGTAAACTCTACTGTAGGCCTGAAGAATTGCACTCCATCCATCTCTGCTTGCTGTCCAGGGGCTCTCCTCTATGGGATTACTGGATGGGGAGCAGACTGAATATGTACATTTAAAAACTGTATTTTCTTTTTAATATCATTCTCTGGGCCAAAGCTATTCATTAGTTTATTAAGGATGACACAACAGAATGCTACATACTGGGTGGCTTAAATGATAAAAAGTTCGTCTCCTCACAGTTACGGAGGGTAGGAATTAAGGAATCAGCATGGTTGGTTTCTACCAAGTCTTCTTTCCTTGGTAGGTGGATGGCTGCCCTCTCACTATGTCTTCACATATGTGTCCTGCACTAACATGTGTCCTAACCTTTTCTTTAAGGACACCACTTACATTTTGTTTATTCTTATCTCTGTGACTGCCTTACAGACCTCTGTCTCCATTTTCAGTCACATCTGGAGATTCTGGGGTTTATTAGCACTTAAGGCTTTTTCTTTAAATTGAGTTTTTGGATCCATTTTAGGTACAACTTATGATCATATTCATCATTTGAGAGTTTCTTCCCTGTACATGATATATCTTGAGTCCTATTTTTTCCTGTTCCCCTGCCCTATAACTTTATTTTTAAAGGAGCTTTTAAACATGAGATTAGGAATCCATGCTAATTAAAGTCCAGACATGTATAAATTTGCCAAACTGCATATTTTTGCTAAGTTTAAGTTTCAACACCAAATACAGGAAAGTAGGAAAAAAAGGAAAAGAAGACTAGGAATTAGAGGAGTCAGAGAAATAAGAAAGCTAATTTCCCAGTACATTTCTGTTCTGGTTATACACTGGATTGAAATCACACCCAAACTCAGCAGCTTAAGACTATTGTCATTCATGGTTCTGTGGGTTTAACATTCTGCCTGGGGCTTTCAGAGAGACAGGCTGCTACTATTGTACTATAGTCACATTAAGAGTTGAGTCAGACATACAGTATGGTTTGTTCATTCACATTTCATTGAGAGCTTAGGTAAGGTAACTACTAAAAGAATCAGTGATGATTCAGGAAACTATTGGAACTGTGGACAACTTACTCTGACTTACTTACTGGACTTACTTACTGAGACTTAAGGATGTCTGACCTGCCCTGCAAGATCAATTGCTAGGATTACTGCAGACATCTGTCCTGCCCTATGGGATTTTAAACTGCAAGGATTACTGCACTAGGATTACTGGCTTTAAAACTTAGTTATTGGGATTTATGGATGTCTGCCCTGCCCTACAGTATCTTCAACTACAGGGATTATTGTGGATAGCTGCCCCTTTTTATGCATGCTAGGATTACGGATGTGAAGGCTTGGTACCAAATAAAGGTGCAGTGAGCTCTGGGTATGGTGCCTTCTTCCACTGCTGCTGTTCAAAGTAGCAAGAGTTGACCCGGTTCAGCCTTTTTCTCAAGTTCTGGTTTTGTTGTTGTTTGTCTGTTGTTAATCCTTTTGCTGTGAAACTCACAGGGAACTGGGTTTGCCACAAGGGTTCTGGCTGCATACTCTTCCCTGGACTCCCACAGGGAATTGGTGGTGTGAAAGTATTACAGTGTGTTTAAGAGAAAATAATGGGCTTAATTTACATAAATTATTCCTTTTGGAAATTCAGTAAAGTAGAGGCATGTAAATCTTAGGAAATTTTGTTCTATTTTGTTTTAGATGGGAAAAACTTGAGCATGTTAACATACTGAGAACAAAGGACAGGTATGGAGAGAAATTTTAATAATGAATAATCTAAATTCCACATCTATTTCCACATCATGAAGCATATTTTGGGAACTTCAAGCCAATTAACTGGAGAATAATACACTATGTAAAACTTTCATTCTATAAACAGGTAAACATTGACAGGCAAATATATGGCTAAAAATCCTGATCTTTTATAATTAATGATGTAACAAGCATGAAGATACCAGAACTTATAACGTCATTTTTATAGTTTTTTCAGTCATTTCTCAGAGTGATCATTTAACAATACTAATAATGCATTTTTTGAAACAGCAAATTGAGTCTCAAGTTACATAACAAGCCCAAGAACACAAAACTTGTAGAAACATTTTGGTTTAACTCAAAACCTGTACTCTTTCTAATACACTAACTCTCATGTAACATGAAACAAAAGCCTAGAAGCATTCATAGAATCTCTTCATAAAGGTACTGCTCGAAAGATACTGCAGCAGTTTAGAATCATTATTAATACCAAAGAAAAATGATAACAATAGGTGACATTTTCTGAGGCAATAAGTTATGTCAGGTTCATAATCAGTTTTTCAGTTGGTGGGACAAAACACTTGGTACAAACAAATAAAGGGAAGAGAAGCTTATTTTGATTTACATTTCAGAAGTTTCAATCTCTGGTCAGCATGCTCCAAGGTAAAAACATCATGGCAGAAAGGCATGACACAGGAAAGCTGCCCAAGCCATGGTTTCTAGAAATCAGTGGTTGGGAGAACACCGGAAAGAGCCCTGATACAGTCCCTAAAATCATGCCTCCATATTCACCAGACATATACAGAGCGATGATTTACTAATCCATGATTGGCCTTCAACCCAATCAAGTTTATAATCATGATTAGCTATTAACGTTGGCCCATGTATTAGTTTCACATGGTACTTAATTCTTATAACTATAATTCCTACAAAAGTAAAGAAACTCCTGCTTCCTCTTTTCTACTCAAAACCCCCCTATTTAAACACACATAGATACATGCACATCACAATCACACGAAGACAGAAAAGTGGAGAGAAGAAAGCTGAATGGCTTGGATAATTGGGACCTGAAGGGCAACATGAGCTCCTTGAGTGGTCTTTTTATCCAATATATTCCAAATACTAAAGAAGCTAGCAACCCTGAAACAACAGTGGGTACTGACATAAAGAACTTCAAGTAAAGGGCCAGAAAAGGAGCAACCTCGCAAGACAGAAAAGTTTTAGACAATAATCCCAGCTAAATAGCACAATATTTTTTTTTTCTTTTTGGCTCTATACTGACCACACCTGCAAAGGAGCATTGAAAACTGTAGAATTCTAACATCATAGGCAATATAGACAGGCTTCAATCCTCTTCTTCCTGTCTCTCTACTAGAATGGTATCATAGGAAGATTAAATAACTACCAAATGTATGCAGAGAATATGCTCATGGTTACTACAGTTAAACCAAAATGGAATTCTAAAAAACCATTCAGGTAGCCCACAGGCAGGCAGAGGAAACAGAAATAAAAGGAATCAATAGAAAACAAATGAGAGATGGTAGACTTAACCATTCATAATTGCACTAAATGTAAATGGTCAACATACCTCAATTAAAAGATAGAGATTACCAGAGTAGATTTTTAAAAGTGACCCAGCTTTAGGTTTTTGTATAAGTAACTCACTTCAAATATTAAGTAGGTTGAAGGTAAAATAGAAGAGGTATACTTTGGAAACATTAATTAAATGAAAGCATACACAGAATATTAACATGAAAGATTATCAACAAGAAAAATTTTCATGAAAAAATAATATATAAGCTACAAAAAAAAACTTGTATACACCACAAAACATAGCTTTAAAAATGTGAAACAAAAGCTGATGTAACTGAAAAGCAAAATACACAAATTCACACACTCACTATTATAGCTGATGACTTCAATGTTCTACTCTTCAAAATTAAGTGAACTAGACAAAAAAAATCAAAGATGTAGAATTCAACAACAGTTTCAACTTCCACCTAACAATATGACATATACACCCAGCAGTAAATATATACCCAGATTGAACACATCCTGCTCCACAAAACAAACTTCAAATGAATCAAAACAGCTGAAGTTACATAATTTCCTGAACATAATGGAATCAAACTAGAAATTAATAACAATAATAAACCTAAGGAAAAATCCAAATATTTGAAAACTAATTATAATGCTAAGTGGTATATAGGTTAGCCTAAAAAAAATAAAGATTAGACATAAAATGCATTGAACTGAAAATAAGACATATCAAGATATGTGATGCAGCTAAAATAGTACTGAAGGGAAAATTTTTAGCACTAAGTGCTTATATTACTAAAACTTATTATGAAATATGTAATCTGAGCAGTCTTGTAAATACTGAGGAAGTTCAAATTGCAAAAGGTTGAAGAATTAATATCAATTTTACATGTTCTTTGAGAAAATAAAAGGGGATACTTTCAAACTACTTTTATGAGATCACTTATTACTGTGGTATTCCAAAGATAGTATCAAAAGAAACATACACACCCCTCATAATCATAGATTGATATCCCTTATAAATATAAATGTAAAAATTATTAATAAAATAAAAAATAATGCATCAAAACATAAAAGGAACTAAATTATGAACACATCAGTTTACTCAAGGATATTGGCAAATTCAATATTTGAGTATCAATGTATGTCATCCTTGCTGAAGAAAAGCTACATGATTGTATGAATTCATTAAAAATCACTTAAAAAATCAAACACCCATTCATTAGAAAAACTCCTAGCAAATAAAAATAGAAGTGAAAATCTTCCCCAGCAAACTTCATGGAGAATCCCTGAATGACTAATAAATTAAATGGTAAAAGATTAAATGCCTCCCCCTAAAATGAGGAAACAATGAGGACATTCACTTTCTCTACTGCAATTCATCATAGTGCTGAAAACTCTAACCAGCACGCTAAAGCAAAATAATTCAATAAAAGGCATATATACTGGAAAAGATGAAACAAAACTGTTTCTATTTGTAGAAACTAAGACAAGCTACCCAGGAATCCTCAAAAAAAAAACCCTCCCCAAATTAATAAGTATTCAGAAACACACAGGATGTAAAACCAACACACAATATTTAAATGTATTTTTATGTATTAATAATGACCATCCAAAATCAAAATTAAAAATGCCTGGGGAAGAAATACTTAGATAAAAATAGAATAATACATATACAGGGTTTGTAGGCTGACAAGTACAAAATTCTAATAAAAGAAGATTGAAATAGAAGGAGAGATATGTCCCCATGGTGACTACTTAGGACATCATAATGAAGACATAAGAGCCAGTGTGGACATACTATACATGTCTATAATCCCAGCACTCTTGGACACTGAGGAGGACTACAAGTTCAAGCCCAGTGTGGGCAACTTAGTAACTTCATAAGATCCTGTCCAAAATAAAAAAGGACTGGGGATGTAGCTCATTGCAAAGGCCCTGGGTTCAACCCCTAGCACTACCATGGGGGAAACAATGTTAGTTCACCCAGATTTAGCACAATTGCTATCAAAATTCCAGCAAGATGTTTTGTACACTGTATGGTTCAAATTATAAAATTTGTACAGAATGGTAAGGAAAATAGAATATCTAATACAATTTGGAAAAAATAATAAATACTAAAACAATAACCATTTTGATTAATTTCAAGACTTATTTATATATAATCAAGACCTTGTGATACGACAAAATGACAAACACATGGATCAGTAGAATAGAATAGAGAACTGAAAAATAGCCTCAAACTATCACTTTTGAGAAAGGTGCACAAAAAGTTCAATGAAAGAAAAATAATCTTAAAGAAAAATAGTGCTGAGGCCAGAGATGTAGCTCAGTGGTTCTGGCACCTGCCTGGCAAGCGCAAGGTCCTGAGTTCGTTCCCTGGTAACCACATACAATGCTCGGCATGGTGACTCACGCCCACCAGCAATCAATGAGCAATCAATACCACATACCACAGTGCCAGGCTGGTGGCTCACGCCTGTCATCCCAACACTCGGGAGGCAGAGACAGGAGCATTGCTGAGTTCAAGGTTTGCCTGGGCTACATAGTGAGCTCAGGGCCAGCCTGAACTACAAAGTGAAACTGTCTCAAAAAAATAAAAATTAACTCATATAAGTGAATAAAAAAATAAGCTATGGGGTGAGATAAAATATCTACAAATCAAATCTGTTAAAGTAGAATATATGAACTCCCAAAACTCACCAGTAATAAGCCAAACTATGCGATTTAAAAAATTAGACAAAGGGTATGAAAAGACCTTTCATCAAATACACAGATGATAAATAAATATACACACTTACCATATGACCCAACAATTTATGGCAATTATTATGGCAATTTATGGTAATTATGGCAATTACCCCAGAAAAATAAAAACTGATTTGTGCACAAAAACTTGTACATGCTGTTTCATAAAAGCTCTATTTGTATAGTAAGAAGAAACAATTTGTGGAGTATCCATACTACTCACAATTAAAATACTACTACTCAGCATTAAAATGAACAAAATAGTGATATACATAAAACTTAAATGGACTTCAAGGGCATCCTCATAACTGACAAGTTAATCTCAAAAGATCACACAATGCATGTTTTGTCCATGTATCATTCTTGAAATGCCAAAATTAGAGATGTTGAAAACTAGTGGTTGCTACAGATTGAGGATGACTGCAAATAGAGGAAAAGAGTGAATTTGAGGGAGAAACTTGTACTTTATTACTTGCAGTTTATTAATAAACTTGTAATTTATTACCTACAATAATCTGTATCTTGATTGAGGTAAAGGTCTCACGAAGCTATATGTATGAGAAAATGACATGGAACTGAATATACACATTGTGCTAATGTAAAATATGCTGATTTTGTACTATAATTACCTAATCTCTGTATATAATTAAATAATTTTATAATGGTTAGTCACGTAACATGGCCACTGGGGTAACCTGGGGGAATGATATATGAATGGTCTATATCTATGTATAATCATTTTAAAATAAAAATTAAGATAAAATATCAATTCAGAAACTACTTTGACACTCCAGTTTCATTCTTATTCTCAGAGCTTAAAATACTTAAGAAATGCAAAGAAAACATCACTCTATTTTGGGTATGAAGAGATTTTTCAGGTTTTTTTTTTTTTTTTTTTTTTTGTCCTGAGACAGGGTCTCGCTTTGTAGTTCAGGCTGGCCCTGAGCTCACTATGTAGCCCAGGCAAACCTCGAACTCAGCAATGCCCCTGTCTCTGCCTCCCAAGTGCTGGGATTACAGGCATGAGCCACCATGCCCGGCGATTTTTCAGTATTTTTAAAAGCAGAAAATAATACTAAACAATAAAGAGGTATCAAAACAGAGGCCTTCCAAAGGATAAAAACTGTATTTCAGCATCTGGTACAGGCATTGAGAATATCAGTTTTTTAAAAATCCAACCAGAACACCTTTTAATCAATTTTGTCATTATTAAAAGCACATTTTATTTAAATTTTATGTTAAATTGAGTCAATTATCATGGATCATGGTTCATAAATGTTATTTTCATAAATAAAACTTAACAAAAAATTTCAAATATATTAACACAGTATTTTAGTATTTAGTTAATGTGCTACCGAAGCGAGCACATTAACACAGTATTTTAAAATCACATATATTCCCTTTTATAAAGCTGTTAAAAATACAGGGAGCCATGTATATTGTACACAGAAAGACAAATCCAAGAAGCTAAATATTTCCATTTCTTAAATTTGGCTAGCGTAATTTGGCAGTATAAATCTCTACTTGTGTAAATGTATCTTGGAAACAACAAAAAATATGGGATTTAGAGCTAGAGGAAGTGTCTAAAATGTGATTTACCCAAAGTCACACAGGTAACTGGTGTTAGAAATAGGATATAAATCTCCCAAAATGCTAAAAAGCCACAAATGAGGATGAGGGAAGACAACCATTTCTTACAAGCTGGTTGAGCCTCTGCTGTTAGTCATCATCTTCTTCTGAGCAATGTAATAAAAATGTTTAAGACAGTTTTGGGCCTTATTGAATACATTTGATAAGCTATTAACTATGCTTAATTTCCATTTTAGAAAATAAGGGAAGTAAAGATAGGCCATGAAAACCGGTATTATCCCAGTTTTAATAATAAAATGTATTGTAAACGTCAATAACATTTATTCCCGCATACTATTTATAAAAAATTAAAGTATACATGAGATTCCCCTCTTGAGTGTTTATATTTTAATCGACAAGATAACATATATACATAATGCAGAAACATAGGAAAGAAATCATAAGCCAAACCAGAATAGTTTCCAAATTAATTATGTAAACAATGTGGTTTATTTCAAAACTATTCTGGAGTTGTCCTTACTGAAGGTAGGGTTTGAGCTAAACCTTCAAGGATAAGTAAGATTTTAAAAAGTAAGTAGGGAAGGAGATTAAATTAAACCTATAGTGTCCACTTAGAGTACTAGGCTTGGGTTGGGGATAGGAGGTGGAAAATTAATTGCTTTTAAATTGAGTGAGTAGAGACATTTCTCTTTATATGACATTGAAGCTACATGATACAGGAGAATGATACAGGAGAATATTAAGACAGGAAGACAGAAGAAGTATATTCCAGGTAGAGAGAAAAAATAAAAATAATGATTACCTATTTTTCTGTATATTAGGCTGCATAGATCTAATACAAAAGCTTAGTTTAGTGGTAAAATAGTGGAATACGGCTTGGTAAACTTGAATTAAAAAATTTCCAACCATAAATTCCTTTCGAGCTGGTTCCCTTACTGACAGCAACTAATACACAAAGAATATATAATGTATAATTACTGTTTTAGAAACAGAAAATATATCAAAATTATAAAAATCAGTTCAAAAGACAGAGGAAGTTATAATAACATCCTGAGCAGACATAAAGTGGAAAAATGAAAAGCTGATGATCATTGCAGATATAGGTATTAATACTTTTTTACACATCTTCACTTACACTTACTGTAGCTTTTTATGTGTGTGCTTCGTAAGCCTTGGCAGGCCATAAGCTCACATCAAGAGGTAAGCAGATCTTAAACATGGCACTTGACATGGCCTTTTAGCATTAGCTGACATAGCAAGTCTGTAATTAATGTTTCTCTCCTTTGAAAGGATCAGGTTATGCATGTGTATTCAAAATTCCATCTATTTGCAAAGGATTTGAGACTCAGGATATCACAGAAAGTTAATGGAATCAAGAATACGTGCCGTCTAGTGAGCTACGTACACTCATCTGCAGAGACCAACTTTTCCTTGGACCAAAACAGGGAGATGACATCGATCAAGGGGACTTTTAGATTAGGCGTCTATACCCTACATGGAACAACTATGGAAAAGACATACCAATATGACTTAAGTCTAAAAAACAAATTGAGGAAAGGCACAGAGTAAATCTGAAGAGTCGACTAAATTATTACTGGATTTTTTTCTTCTATTAAAGGCCTCCGGATGAAACTAATGATGCTTCAATGACAGAATCCTATGCTTTCTCCCGAGGCTCCAGCGGGAGCCTTCGCACCTGGGTCTCCGAATGCGCAGTAAAGGGCCAGTACTCGCCCTGCAGCTGGCTGACTGCCTGGGGTTCAGGCGGGGAACCTGCACTGGGGCCGCAGTCTTAGGTCGGCCTTAGGCAGCTTGCGGGGTGGACGGCTGCTCGCAGGAGGGAAAGAGGCCAGGGTAGGCTTCTATCTGCTGAGGCTGGGAAAGGGGTAATTCAGGGCCGCGCGCTGCACAACTCCGGGGTCACCGAGACGGTCCCTCCTGGCTCCAGAAACCTCTCCTGCCCCGAAAAAGTAGGAGCGACAGAACTCACTAAAGCCAAGCCAAACTGCTTTTCTGTGGGTCGCAGGCACCCACCTCCGAGCCCAGAAAGAAGCTGCTACAATCCCACTCCTCCCGCATAACCCGCAGCTCACCCACCTGCAATTGCAGTCTCAGAAGTCTCCACCCTAGTCTCCGGGCTCCAGAGCACTGGCTGCGATTGGCCTGCACCACTGTCCCGTTAGCTCTTCTCCAAGTGTGACTGGAGTAACTGTCCGGCTCTGCCTTTGGGCCCGCCCTCACGCAGGGCCTCGCCTATGTGACGTCACACTATGCCGCAGCGCGCAGAGGTCGGTCGCGGTCTCCGCCCCCAGCCGCTAGTTTCTGAAGAAACCAGCGCCTTTGGGGCGGGGCAACGTGCCTGTGATCGCACCGCGACGTCCCGCACCTTACGTACGGACGCTGTGAAGAAGGGGGCGGGGCCACGCTTGCGTCCGCGCCATCAGGCTGGAGTGTTATTTGCAGTGTGCATGGTTTTCCCCGCCAAAAGGTTTTGCTCGGTGCCATCATCCATGGAGGGCGTGCGCTGGGCCTTTTCCTGTGGCACCTGGCTGCCGAGCCGAGCTGAATGGCTCCTAGCGGTGCGATCCATCCAGCCGGAAGAGAAGGAGCGCATCGGCCAGTTCGTGTTTGCCCGGGACGCTAAGGCAGCCATGGTACTCGAGATGTTTCTTGTTCAGAGCCAGGAAGCTGAGGCTGGGGGAGGTGGGCCGGGCTGTCGGGACTCCGCGGCCTTTGTATGGTCTCAGAGGCTTCGATCGCTGTGGAAACTAGCTCCTGCCCCATGCAACTGAAAATAGAGACGCTACTGAATCGTAGAAGTGTACCGAAGGCCTACTAAGTGATAGGTTTTTCTACCCGTAAAGAATGGACATTTATATTTTTAAATTTAAATGTAAACAGGTTGCCTTTTCTTTTTTGCTTAACCTGCCGTTTACGTATCCCACTACGGTCCAGGGGCACCGTTTGCGTGGTAGACCCCAGACAATATTGCCGGTGTGACTTAGCTGGTATCTCTGTACGGGAAGAAGGACTCGGAGGGGCCTAGGCCAGTGGCCTGTTATCAAAGAAACTGACGCGCAGGAGGGATGCAGTCCTGGGCATACCTTCTTGGGTGGAAAGCTTGGGGACCCGTTTTATATTGATGCGGTCCAGTTATGTATTTTCTAACAAAAAACGGCAATTTTTGTTTCAAAATAAAAGATTTTACTATGTAGTACGATCTGAAAGGGCCTCCATATCACTTCAGAGTAGTTTCTTGAAAATACCCCTCTTTGAAAGGTGGACTAGTTGATACATTTTGGCTCACTGGTGAATATGTTTTTACATTTTCTTATAATTGTAAGAGATTGGGAAATGGGTGAATTTTAAAGTCCTGTAGTTTTTAAGTCTGTGTTAGCATTAATGGAGGTGGTGCAAGAAAGGAATGAGACAGTCTGTGCTGTTAATTTTTGAAGTCACGCGAGCCATTTATATGGTAGAAATACTAGAAATACTTGCATGTATGTACAGGTGGAGGTACAGTAGGGTTGCCCTTGGAGGAATTTCTTATAACAGCTAATGTAGGACAAGCCTAACATTTTCAATAATAGGGGAATATCGGTCCTATTATACCTTAAAACTGAAATAGTATGCTACAGTTAAAAGTTCAGACTATAAAGAAAAAAAACACAGACTAGACTGATATGTTAGATACAAAATAATCCCCAATAGTTAAAAATTATAAAGTTTAATAGCTAACACCATACTACATATAGAGTGACCTCATATCAGGTTCTATAAAGAGGAAACACAAATATGCAAAAGTGTGTAAATGTAAATACTTTAAGGACTGGAAGGAGGTCTACTGTTAACACTGATTATTAAAGAGAAGAATTACTAAATTTATTAAGACTTAACCTCTATTTAATCTTGCTTAATTTTAGCCAGACATTGTGGTGCATGTCTGTAATCACAGCTCTCAGCTCTTGGGAGGCTGAAGCAGGAGAATCACCTGGAATTCAAGGCCACTCTGGATTACATAGTGAATTCAAGACAAGCACAGACTAAATAGCTAGATCCTGTCTCAGAAAAACAAAAAAAGTTGCTTAATCTTAAAGCATTGTATTTAATACTTGCTAACTTTCAAAACAAAATTCTAGAAAACACAAAAATGTATCTTAGATATTATAAACTATGTTTATGTTTAGTAGACATCAATATGTATCAAATGTTTTATGTACTTAACAGGCTGGTCGTCTGATGATAAGGAAATTAGTTGCAGAGAAATTGAATATCCCTTGGAATAATATTCGTTTGCAAAGAACTGCAAAAGGAAAACCAGTTCTTGCAAAGGACTCATTGAACCCGTACCCCAATTTCAACTTTAACATCTCTCATCAAGGGGACTATGCAGTCCTTGCTGCTGAACCTGAATTACAAGTTGGAATTGATGTAATGAAGACTAGTTTTCCAGGTAATGTCGCATTTTTGTGGTACAGAAGTTAAGTCCCTTGATGTCTCATTCTCAACTATTTAGTAATTGAACCTAGAGATATAGTACAGATATTTAAATATGAGGAAACTGTACTCCTGCTTAAGGTGGATGAGAGAGAACATGTATCAGAAAAAATATGTTCCATGTAAAATTAACAGATCTCTGCAAAAAGATCCTAAATTAGTGGTGATCCATGTTATATTTTGTCTAGAAGCAAAGTGAAATTATTTTCCTTTAAGAGTGAAACTTTAGCTTGTTTCGTTTTCCACAGTTCATCAGTAAGTTGATATTTTGTTTGAAATAATAATCTTAATGGTAAAGTGTGTTACAGTTCTTAACGATGACACTCCATAGAAAATCTAATTACCACTCTTCATCACATTTATATAGAGAAATATGAAGAATGGACATCATTAAAATACTTAAATTGTTTATATAGTTTGCAGATTTGTTATTGGTTGCCTTAGGAGCTGAATTAATTCAGTACATAAAATAGTTTGAAAATATACATATTCTCCCACTGCTTTGTAGTATCATCACTATACTTAGACCACAGCATTTTACTAAGTGCTTTACATATGTTCTTTAAATTCTGTCAACCACTGTATGATGATTGTTACTATTTTTACGAGATGATAAGTGATGGGCTGAGAGGGAAGCTATTGGTAAAAGAACCAGCATCTTCCTAACACTAGTATAAATAGCCTAGTCTCGCATTGCCTTAACTTCAAAATCTTGCTTATGTGGTTCTTCCAGTCTGCAAAGTTTATTAACATAAACTTTATCTTCTACCCCTATTTCTTCATAGATTCCTTATTACTGGGTAGATTTCACCACAACTTTAGGGAAAAGTCTTTTGTGAAGTTCATCCACAGCTTGGTTCTCTTACTCTAAGTAAACATGTGTATTTACTTTATTCTAGTAAGCATATTCAGAATGACTATTTTTTATTTAATTTTTGTCGTGCTAGTGATTGAACTTGGGCCCCTGTGCTTGAAAAGTAGGCGTGGTACTACTTGAGCTAACCCCCACCGCCGCCCTCATATCTTAATGTTTAAATTATTCAGTAGCATAATTGCTTGTCTTTTCCACTTGTGTTCATAAGCTGCATGTTAGCTGTATTAGAGTTTGATCAGTATCCTATCTCTTAACCTTATCTAGTATATAGCTTTACTCAGTTAAGTATTTGCCAATGAATGAATACTGTATTGTGATGGTGTAGGTTTCTAGAGTATTGGGAATGTCATCTCACCTTTGCTTTGTCATTATCTTGCATTTGACTATTTTCTCTGTCCTTTTCATACAAGTCTGTTACAATTCTATCTCTAGTTTGCTCAAAAGAAGGGCTCTATTAGTAGATTTTGTAACAAATTCTTAACCTAAACTCTGGATAAGCACAAGAAACCTTTTTAACCTTCTCAAAGTGTTCCTTGCATGGTTTGAATGTGTCCATGTGGATTTTTTCTGTGTCTTTTTGTTTTGTTTTTCTTTCAGAATGACTAAGTCAGGGTCATAAACAGCTTTATCTCGGTTCATTTTTCTGTAGCCTGGGAACTCCATGAGCAATAGAAGGAAGGCATTGTGCTGGTGCAGCTTGAATTCATGGCAGCTAAAGGGCAAGCAGGCATAAATGAGAGAGACAAAAAACATAAGGGGCATCATGTTATAGCTTTCTGCCCTTGAAATAACCAATCCAAGAGAAAGAACCCACTTTACTGTGGAAGACTTGTTTCTTGAGTTAAGGCACTCGTGAGAGCAGTGCCTCTGTGCTCTTGTGGGGCACCTCTTAGCACACTTACACTGGCAATTGAATGTCAACATAAGTTTTGGAGGTACCTCTCTTTAAACCACATCACTGAAGAAAGGAGCTGCTTTTCTTCAGAGCTGTAGAGTGCTTATTCCAAAAGAACAGCTGCCATAGAGGATTCAGAAGAAACAGAATGAGCCCCTATGGTTTTATAGTGTTGAGCCGCTGTTACAAGCGATTTTCATAAAATCAGAAATTGTGGAGAGGTCATTAATCTTTAGAATGAGGTACACCTATGCAGTAATAGTTGACTCAAAATGTTGATCTGCCTGGAAATGGTGCTGTGAGAAGTTTTTATTACTGATGGGTGTGATGTGCAGTGTTTGCTTATGGTCAGTACTAGGTAATAAAACATACTAGTTGAAGCTTTTTAAATAGATGATGGAGGGCCGGAGGGTTAGCTCAGTCGCAAGCGTAAGGACCTGAGTTCGATCCCCGGTTACCACATATAATGCTGGGCGTGGTGGCTCACGCCTGTAATCCCAGCACTCGGGAGGCAGAGACGGGAGGATTGCTGAGTTCGCGGCGCTTGCCTGGGCACCATAGTGAGCTCAGGGCCAGCCTGAACTACAAAGCAAGATCCTGTCTCCAAAAAAAAGAAAAAAAAAATTAAATAGATGATGGAAAGATATTTGAGCACATGTTGAAGATTCAGTTTTCTATTAGAGTATCTTCGTACACATTTACCCCCAGCTTTTTTTTTTGACTGATGAGTTTTGACTAATCACAGTGTGTAGGCCTCTTATATTTTTTCCAGTTTTCATTACCAAAAATGTATTGCTATATTTAGTGACACAAGGAACATACATTTTCTAGTGTTACTAGTTTTGCTACTGGGCCATTAATTGCTGAAGTATGAATGGACACAGCATGATTTCTTAGTGAGGGTGGGAAGTAGACACTGGTTTGTGTCATTGAGGATTCATTTGAATTGCCATTCTTAGCAAATAAGTGAGGAAATTAATCAAGGGATATGCCCAAGAGTCTTGCTAAATAATGGAAGGTAAAACAGGATAGCTACTTTGTAATGGGCATTGTTACTAGATTGTCAACTCTTATGTCAGAGTTAGTTTTCTGGGGGACATTAGTATTTTGAAAGAGCCAATTCCATTACACTCATTGTATATCTGCAAATATGCATACATAGTAACTTGAGGAATCTATGTCTTGTTGTGTTAGCCATTTCTATTAAATATAGCTTATTTCCTCCCTCTCCCAGTTCTCCCATTGTTACTGTGGCAGGGTAGGAGAGAATAAAATGATGAATCTGGAACACTGGATTTCTTTCTTCTAGCAAGGCCAAAATGAAAGAGGCTATTGCACTTTTTTTCCAACACTTTTTTCTGTGTTTAATGAAGAAGTTAGCAAGAAACCCTTATACACAAGTAATTGGTACACCCTCAAAACTCAATAAACATTTGTTCTGTAAATATCAACAGCAAATGGTTTAGAGGCTATTGAGAACTCCACTATATGTTGTTAATTTATTCCTTACCTTGGAAACAATGGTATTTACCTAATGAGGTTTTTTTCCTTTGTCTCCTAATTTTTATCTGCTATTAAAGGTATTTGCAATTTAAGAATAAAGAAAGTCTAGCTTCATGATTTATTTAGTTTGTTACCATGTTTATGAAATGAGGCAAGGGAGCAAGATCAGTTTGTAACTAATGTGTAAGTTTTGGTTTAGTCCAGAATGTTTCCTCCATGGTTTTCCATTTTTGTATTGTGTTTCTGTTATAAACTATGCAAGATTCTAGTTGAGAAGATAAAATAGTTTATAAACATATTCTGGGATGCAGTACTAATTTTAATTAATTTTAGTAAATTGAAGTTGTTGTGGAATTGCTGTCTAAAGCAGCTTTAGGTAGTATGTGTAAATTTGGTGCAGATATTATATGATCACTAGGAAGGCCAAAGAGCTTTTTCCTTCCTTGTTTCCCTAGCATCTGTCCAGCTGTTTTTATAGTTTTCTGTTTGGTTCCTGCTTTTCACTTTTCTTATCCAGTCAGTACAGCCTCCATACAGTGAGTTTTTGAAATAGCTATGGTGGTTTTCTTAAAAACTCTTTTATATTGGTCTTCATTACACACAATAAATTGTAAGCCCCTTGTATCTTGTTTTTTCATTCTCTATCAATTATCTGAACACTACCTCTTTTTTTTTTTTTTTTTTGCTTTTTGGAGACAGGGTCTCGCTTTGTAGTTCAGGCTGGCCCTGAGCTCACTATGGTGCCCAGGCAAGCCGCCGCCAATCCTCCTGTCCCTGCCTCCCGAGTGCTGGGATTACAGGCGTGAGCCACCACGCCCGGCATTGTGGTATGCGTTGTTGATTGCTGGTGGGCGTGAGTCTCCACACCCAGCATTGTATGTGGTTTCCGGGGATTGAACTCAGGACCTTGTGCTTGCGAGGCAGGCGCCGGAACCACTGAGCTAACCTTCCGACCCCGTACCTCTTATATTTTTCTGATCTCTTTGATCCCTGTTTTCTGTCCACACTGGTCTTGTTTTGCCTTGCAAGTTGCAGATTTTCTTGTTTAGGCTAGACCATTGCAATAAAGCTCATTCCTCTGCCTATTCTTCCCACTTGTGACTATGTATTACTTGAAGGATGAGCAAATAGCCAGAACTTCCTCAGAAAGGACTTCCTGACACTTGATCTTCATGGCCCTTCGTACTTGCAATCACAATTTAAATTTTTGGTTATTTATTATCTCCTTTATTAGAAGTGTTCAGGAACCATGCTTGCATGGTGGCTTTTGCTATAGTGAATACCTTGTATTAAATAAACCTTTTCTCTTTTAATCTAACTTTGGGTGTCAGATATTTTATCTCAGCGACAAGAAAAGTAACATAAGATACTCCCCATTTATTGCCTTAGCTTGTTCTCTTCTGGATCTCCACGTTCCTCAGATACTATCTTTGACAGTCTGTCCCAATGGCACATCTCTCTCAGTTTATATTCTCGTTCTAGAGTTTTCAGAGCGTGCTTAGTTACACAAGTTGCTTTTTTACCTCAGTATTTCATTTACAGTTTGTAAGTAGCTTTACAAAGTCACATTCCCTTTGTATTCTGAATTTAATAGAAAACAAAGTTTCTACTTGCAGATTTTGTCCCTTGATGATGAGTAGTTCTTTTCTTCTACTCTGTAGGATTTGATCATAGAATTAGTATTCATTGAGTAAATAAATGAAAATGTCTTAATATGAAAAACACAGTGATGGAACCTTGCCTCACCATTTGTGTTAGTTACTTTTCTCTTGCTGACATAAAATACCTGATGCCCAGAGTTAAAGGAGGAAAGGTTTATTTATTTAGCTCGTAGTTTGTAGAGGTTTCAGTGCATGATCAACTAGCTCCAAGGCAGGGTGGCACATCACAGAGGGGCAATAGTTCATGGCGACAGAACACAGAGCAACAAGGAACCTTAACAGCATCTTCCTGCCTCTATTACCTTATTCAGATCACTTAGAGCAGGTGCCACTCACACCCTTCATTCTACTGCTCTCGGGCCTAGCATTGCAAGATAAATCACACACTCTAGATTGTAGCACCTCCACAGCAGCTCTGCCTCATTTGGTTGAGGTTTTGCCGGGGGACATGTAAACACAAGCCGTAGCACCATTTTTCAAATACTAGTTTTAGGCCATGTGAACACGTACGATATCAGTGAAGGAATAGATAGCTAGGAGAGTTAAAATGAGATTTGCGAACCGTTGAAGAAAACACCTAGTAAAAGTGACAGTGTTGGAGATGAGCAATTGTACATACATGGAAGAAATATAAATTGCTGCATTTTGGAGGAAATAACCTTAACAGTGAAAATATGTATTCCCCTTGGGTTAACAATTCTTTTTCTACCACTCCAGCAGGGCTGGACATATATAATGATTTTTATGTAAGGGAACTAGTCTGAATGCTGTTAATAGGAATTGGCTAAATAAATTGGTTAAAATAAATTATCTATCCATTCCACACATTATTATTGGGTGCTATGAAAGAATAAATGAAATCAATATTACTCAGAAATGACTTAGACTATGTTCTGTTAAGGAAATCATAGCACAGAAAAATATACATAGCTATACTATTTTTTAACAATAAAGTACCTTAAAGTAATTGTTTTTGTGGTAGCACGGATTCAACTTGGTACTTGTGCTTGCCAGGCAGGTGCAGTGCCACTGAGCTACATTCCTGGACTTTGAAATAGTTTTTGAAAAGCTAGAAACTTTGAAAAGATTTCAAAGACCAAAAGGTTTAAGAAGAAATGTTTTTCCAAGGAAACAAATATTCCTTGTGAACTTTTTTTAAAAATTTGAAATGGAATTAGCCTTGATTACTAAATCAAAATTACTGAGGTAATTACTTCAAATTACTATAAAAGCAGCTTTTCCCCTCCAAAATCTTTAATCTATCTTCCCCCAGAAAACCACTAGTGAAAGTAGAATCTATTTGTGTAGCTATAAACAGACTAGTGTATGCAAGTAATTGAGTTAGTGATACATAGGACAGATCTAGAAAACACTTCTAAAATGGAAAGGAAATGAATAAGGTGATAAAGAAGCTGACCATAGAGATTATAAAACTATAGTCTTTAAAACTACATGTTATTGAGCAAGATGTTGGATTAAATGGATAAGAAACAAAAATTAAGTATTTCATTGGAAACAGGTTTGGGACTAGATGGGTTGAGTTTCGATTTAAAGAATAAACAGTTCTAGAGGTGGATAATGGTGGGGTTTTTCTGTTTTTTTGTTGTTTTGTTTTGGTGCCAGGTATCTCACTCACAACCTTCTACTTGTGAAGTAGATGTGGTGTCACTGAGCTAAATCCCTGGCCCAGGATAGTGGTGATTATTGCATAACAATGTGAATATAATTTAATACTACTTAAATGTATACTTTAAAATGTGCAGAAATATGTGTATTCCACAGTTTACAAAAATAATAACATGCAGGGCTGGAGGGTTAGCTCAGTGGTTCTGGCGCCTACCTCGCAAGCGCAAAGTCCTGAGTTCGATCCCTGGAAACCACATAATGCTGGGCATGGAGACTCACGCCCACCGGCAGTCAACACCGCATACCACAATGCTGGGCATGGTGGCTCATGCCTGTCATCCCAGCACTCGGGAGGCAGAGGCAGGAGGATTGCTGAGTTCCAGGCTTGCCTGGGCTACATAGTGAGCTCAGGGCCAGCCTGAACTATAAAGCGAGACCCTGTCTCAAAAAACAAAACAAAACAAAACATGCAGAATAGAGTCAGAGACTTAAATTTCATGGGAGGCTGGAATGGTCCTGCCAGCATCCAAAGAGGATGAGTGAGAGAGTGAGCACTGGTCTAGGCTTCTGTTTCTGTTCTGGAATAGTAATTGGACATACAGTGGTGTTTTAAATTGTAGTTACATATCAAAATCAGCCAGCATGTTTATTAGAAATGCAGATCCTTGAAACTGCACTGGATCTACGACACCAGCGTTTTAGAATACCAGCAAAGGTTTTTTATTTTTCCAATTGATTTTTAGGCGTGTTTGAGAAACATTGTACTGGATATAATTTCAGTTAGCAAAGAAAAAAATTTATAACCTAGCCATATTTTTTAATGAGTAAAACAGAAAAATCATTAGATCCTTGCCTTTTGCTACAAAGTTAAGACTTGAGTTTTAGTGACAATTACTAGTTCACAAAAAAATTACATATTTGGTCATTTTATGAACAAAGGATGAGGAAGAAACCACAAAGTCAACCGATGTGATTTCATGTTAAATCACTTAACCAACCAAGAGATGTGTTTGTGGCAAAAAGACAAAGGTTGATAGTTAATGTTTAAAGTACTTTTAAGAATTCATGAAAAGGGCTAGGGATTTAGCTCACATGGTACCGCACCAACCCTGGATGCACAAGGGCCTGAGTTCAATCCCCAGTATCACAAAAAAAAAAAAAAAAAAAAAAAAAAAAAAAAAAAAAATTAAAAAAAAAAAGAATTTATGAAACAAAACCCACTTAAGTCTTACATGCTGATTGTACAAAAGACTTGATAAAATAGTTGCTGACAAATAAGGATATTCATTTAAAAACAACTACCACAGTGATCGTAAAGCTAATATTTATTGAGTACTTGATAGTTCCAGTCATTCAGCATTCCTTAATCTATAGAATTCATTGTCCCTGGAGATGTGAAATAAATATTGCTAAGAAGTGATAGAGCCAGTATTTGAAATTTGAATCCAATCATGCTGTACTTCAACTCATAAATCCAGGAGTGAGTCTACTTACCTGTACTTCAAATTTTATATATATATGTATTGGCTTCACAGGGATGCCCAACAGCCTACCATAAACTTACTGCCTTAAAACCACACATATTTTTAACAGTTCTGGAAAGCTGAAAGGCAGTAGGCCCTTGATCCCTCTAAAGGTTCTGGGAAAAAAATCCTCCCTTACTTCTCAGTGTTTCGTGCTTCCAAGGAATTCTTGATTTGTAACTCCTTTACTCCTTTCGAGGTCATGCCAGTTCTTGGATTCAGGACTCACTCCAGTATGTCTGTTCACATTTTAACTTCATTACATCGGTAAAGACTCTCCAAGTAGCATATTCTATAGTTCTGGGTGGTCATGAATTTTGGGCAACATTTTTCACTCAGTATAGGCCAACCCCTATGTCTCCTTTAATTTACATCTGTTCCACCTACAGAATAAATTCACTGTTTATTAGCCAACTTTCTTGTTGCTGTAACAAATACTAGACACCTTTAACTTAAAGGAGGGTAGTTTTAATTTGTTTCATGATTTCAGAGTTTTAGCCCATGGTCATCTGGCTCCAGGGAAGAAAGATCACAGTAGAAGGCTCTGGTGGCAGAGAGCGCCTCATTCATAGCAACCAAGAAGTAGAGCACAAATGACGGTACTACAAAGTAGGAGGCCAGGACCAGATGTAGTACCCGAGGTTGTGCCTCAGTGAACAACCAAGATACACTCAGAAGTGTGGTTTAACAGTCTGCTACATGCCTCTTAATCCAGTGAAGTTGACTGTCAAGATTAACTATTATACACTCCATCTTATGTTCCCCAGATCTTTTTTAATGAGTAAATGCACCCACATTTACTTCAGATCCCAAATCTCAGCTAAATAGGAACTCTTCAAGCTGCTTGTCTCATCATCTGTATCATCTAAATCGAGTATAATCCATTCTGGGACAAAATTTTTTATCTGCACACCTGTGAAAATAGAAACAAGTCCCCTTCTAAAGTACAGTAACAGGAGACACAAAATAGACATTCTCATTTCAGGGACAAGTTAGAAAGAAAC